>MU227831.1:1286539-1315611 GCA_018584345.1 Thuja plicata | reverse complement strand
ATTGAAAATGCATTGTTATGCTGCTAGATTAATCCTAGAATCATATTCCATCTATTATTTCATGTTTTTACATTGTTCTCATTTCATCTTTTAGAGCTAGATTACATGCTTTATCATCTTTTAGCTTGTTTTTAATTCTAAATCCTTCATGCTAGAATAGTATTGGTCACTGATTTATAGCATATTCTGAGGGCTAAATATGTTATTCATTACACTCTTTCTAGTTAGAAGGCGATAGGCCGATATTAGTGGTTTTGAACGTTTTATCTAACCATTTGAACTAATGCAATGACCTATTGAGTGTTTGTGTTGATTCTGACAGGTACCCATTTACACACACACAGTTGCATCCTCAATTATAAAAGGATTCCAAGACTACTAGGAAAGGGATAGCCATTTTTCATTAGGATGTACAAGTTTAATACCAAAACTCTGGTTCAAGACTTATAGGTTTTTGGGTTTTGAAATACTGTTGAATGTAATAGCAATTTTGATCATAAATACAAATAAGATCCATCAATATTTTCTGAAACATATGATGAGCATTTTGTCTTCATTATGGTTGTCTGAATTTTATGTAAATTGAATGTTTAAGGAATATTCAATTTATGCATCTACTAGGTAGGTTTTGAAATAACTTTAGGGTTCTTTCAAGGAAAGATTAAAATTACCTTAAGAGTAATTTCAGTGGAATCCAGTTCTTTATAATGAATTTGGTGAATTGACTTGCTATGTGTATGAGGATAGGCATATAAGGTATGTCTGTGTTTATGTCAGATTCTATAGTTGTCTTAAATTTATGTTCATCACTAAAAGGGTTAAAACTATGCAGCAGTAACTCCATGCCCTAGGATTAAACACTGACCTATCATCCTTTGAAATTAGGTGAGTATCATTATTAAAATTGGTCTTTACTCATGGTTTGGTCTTTTCCAATAAATGTTACAGTTATCAGTTCATGTAATTCCATTCATATTCTACTAGAATAATTTTGTTATTTGATTGTTCTGAGTTAGAAGGGTAATCCCACCCGAGTTTATGGAGCTCAAAGTGTAGGAGGTTTAAAAAACCTTATTTCTATCATTCTATATCTTGCATGGTCAATGTTTGGGATAAATAGAGAAAGCTCTCTGAGAATATTTTCTTATCAAAAAGAAAAGGAACTAACAGAAAATGGCAACTCTACTGGGGACTTTTATCAAGGAATGCGTAAAAGGTTAGTCTAAAGATAATATTCCATAATATAGATTTCTTGAAATCCAATTTTTGAAATCACAAGTTGTGTATTGCACTGTAATTGAATTATATCCTCAAATATCACTGTCAAGGTGAATTTTCATTATTTTATTCCCAAATTTTTTGGGTGGTGACTTTGAGTTATTGGTTATAGTGCTTTTAAGGGGAACACTAGCAGATCAAGTGTGTGAAATTTCATTTTGGAAAAAATGAGGAATACAAAAGCAAACACAAAGAATCACTCTCAGGAAACGTCAGAGAGTGATTTTTCTAAAAATTCTAGAAGAAACCATTCTAGGAAAGGAGAATCTTATAACAATACTTCTTGGAAGCTTAGATCTGTAGGCCCTGGTCAGTCCTTAGGTACTATTCTTGAGAAAGAAATAAATGAACCCCTAAATCCTGAGTCTGACACTACTGGTTACTTTAAGAATATATTTAACCCTAGAACAAAGAATGTATATCAAGAAAAGGGTTAGACATCATCATATTTCAAGGGTATCCCTTATGAATAGGTTGAGGACCAAAAGGGAGATAACTTGATGAATATCTATGACTCTTCTAGTTCTGATATTGAGGGAGTCCTCAGAGATAATGACCTTTTGAAGAGGGAATTAGATTAACTCTTGCTTATCAAGTAGAAAAATGATGAAGCTAGAGAGGAGAAAATTATAAATGCAATCACTGAGAGAGAAAATTTGAAAAAATGGGTTGCCCAATTAAAATTGGCAGCTCAGGGTGCTAATGAGGGATTTAATGGATTGAATAAAGAACTTTTTGGAGATGTAGATACCCTGAGAAAAGAATGCCAAGAAAGAGAACACCTGCTTAAGAAAAGTGATCCTAGAGATATAGGCCCTGTGGTGAGGCAAGTCATCAATTATGAAAGTCAAAAACCCCCTACGTCTCAGATACCCACACCAAGTGTATCAACAGTTAATGTCACACAAACAAGTGTTGAAAAGGGAAAACAAAATCTCATAGGTATTAAATTCTCTAAACCCAAGACTGAACAGTGTATATTTCAAGATATATTTTCACTGGATATGGAATTAGAAAGGTCTAGAAAGGCCAAAGATGATATTGAAAAAAATTTGGAAAGAGAAGAGCTAGAAGCTGCTACTGTAGAAAAGAAAAGAAGGATTGCCTTTTTGAATCCCATGAATAATCCTAATGATACTACTGCAACTAATCAAAATATGCATGTATTTAATTCTAATTTTCAAACCAATAATGCTAACACAAGTACCCAGACATAAGGTGTGGCTCAAGGAGTTGCATCATAGTCAGGAATAAGTGGACTCAACAAAAATATTAGCCACCAAAATGTAGACCTTGGCCATAACATTGGTAGTATTGGTCAGAGTGCTGGCCAAAATATGGGCACTTATTTTCAAAGAAGACCTATTCATTTGGAGAGATATAGGTAATTGTTTTTTGATGGTATCCCTAGCCAACCAAACCCTATTCTAAATGAGTTCAGAGATAAGATTCCCAAATTTAGTGGGAATAATGTTGTGACTGGTGAAGAACATCTAAAAGTATTTTCGGATACAATGAATGATTATGAGATTGAAGATGAGGATGTTGTGATGAAATTATTTGTGCAATCCTTAATTGAGGATGCAAGAGACTTGTATCAAGGTTTTCCTGATCATTGTATCTATTCTTGGGATGAATTTGTTAGAAGTTTCAAAGAACAATATGGTGACAAGATAAATTTTGGTTTTATGTTGAATGAATTTATCAGTTTGAAAAAATTTACCAATGAAGGCATTGCTGAATTTAATATAAGATTTCAAAAGGCTATGTATAATTTGTTCCAAGTATTGAGAATAGATGAAAATGTATGTGTCACCACTTATTGTAATGCTTTGGATGGAAAAAATGCTTACTTGCTTAGAGATAAAGATCCTCAAACTATGAGAGATGTGTATAAATTGGCCATAAACATAGAAAGTAATAGAAGAGCTTCTAGTAATTTTGGTAAAAGGGATGACAGTAGGCTCTGGAAGGAGTCAAAAACACAATCAAATAAAAATCCTAAGGAAGAAGATAAGATTGTTAACATTGGTGAGTGTAGTGAAAGATCTTGCTGCTAAGGTGGGTAAAAATGAGAAGGGTTTTCAAAAAAATAGGCCACAATACCAAAGGCAAGATAAGCGTTACAGATTGCAAGATTTTCCTTATAAGACCCAGTGGAAGGATGGAAAACCTGTGTCAGAAGAACAAACTAATCTTAAGAACAAAGACATCCCTGACCCATTGAAAAACAACAATTCTCATAATGTGGAAAATACTCCTTGGTGCATGGCCTATAATATGCCTCATTCCCCTTATGAATGTGCAATAGCCCAGAGTATGGTGGAGAAACATGAAAACATTGGAACACAAGAAATTCAGAGTGAGAAAAAACCTGCAATAAACATGTGTGCACTTACTGTTGAGGATGATGATGGTACTTCAGAGGAAGAGCCACAAGAAAACATGTCAATCATAGTAAATAATACAAGCACTAAGCTAGAGCACTTTCAATTTGGGATGCCTAATGATGAAGAGATAAGGTTTCTAACTATTGCTGCTATGACACAAGTAAGAAGTTCATACCAACTTAGGAATAGAAAAGTTGATCAAAGTGGGAAACAACCTAATTCACCTGTCACTACAGAAGTCATAAATGAAGAAGCTACACAAGGTGAACTGAAGGACACTCTGATTAAAGAAAATAAAGTTACCCCCACTCATGAACAAAAAACAAAATAGTTAAAGGAGAATAAAGGTAACATATCCTATGATAATTTCATGATTTTCCCATCTTTTAACATGAAGCAAGCCCTATCTCAAATGAAAGTATATGTCCCTTTACTTGAAATGTTTAAAATTAAAGAAGACCGAGAAGCGGCCTTTTCATTATTATCTGATTTTCCTGGTATACATGATAGTACTTCTTTGAATGATGAACTGAAAGGTGAGAAAGAAGAAAATGATGGAATCCCAATCTATTTGGGAAATATAGTTGTTCAAGAGCCAGATCAACTTTATCCTTTTTATGTTACACTGCTCACAAACAATATGTTGCTAAAAAATTGTATGATGGATTTAGGAGCTACTGCTAATGTGATGACTTACACTTTTATGAAACAATTGGGTTTAGAGGTGGATAATGCTTATGGTAAATGTTATGCCATGGAAAATAGGGAAGTACCTGTAGTAGGAACTTTGCAAAGATTAGAGATAAAACTTGTTGCATACCCTGAGGTCACTTTTAAAATAGATGTTGTAGTTGTGGATTCACCACCCCATTATGGCATGCTCTTATCAAGACAATGTGTTGTAGCCATTGGAGGATATGTACAATTAGATTTGTCTTTTTCTACCATTTCTGTTAATGGGAAAGAAGAAAAACTATTAAGGGAGCCCAGATCTCCTGTTTATGTTGAGAAGGTTCAACCAAGCATGCTGAATTTCTTTGTGGATGTATATATAAATAATTTCAAGGTGGAAAAAATTCAACCACAGTTGAAAAACACAAATCCATAGTGGAAGAATTAGAATTGCAACAGCTTGGATTATGGCAGATGTATTTTGATGGAACATGCCCTAGAGAAGGGTCAGGAGCTGATGTACTATTTGTCTCTCCATCAGGTATTACTTTCAAATACTCATTTTTGTTGTCATTTCAATGTACAAACAATATAGCTAAGTATGAAGCGTTGTTACTGGGATTAGAAATAGCAATCAAGCATGGAATTAAGTTATTGAGATTTTTTGGTGATTCAAAGCTAGCTATTTCTAAAATTAGATCAATATATGCTGCCAAAAATGATAGGTTTAAACAATATAAGAATGCTATATGGGATAGCATTGAAATTTTTTGATGCATTTTCCATCAATTGGATAGGGAGATCTAAGAATATCATGGCAGATTTTTTGGCGAATATGGCTTTGAAAAATGATGATCTAACTTTAGTAGGAGTATCTATTGTGGATACTAAAACCAGGCTCACCATTCCTGATAATGTGTATAATTGGCAAGTTTTTGAAAGTGATGAGGACATTCTCATTTTTATTCAATGTGTGGATAATTATGAAGGGAAAATCATTGACTGTAATAATTTGATAGAGATTATTGATGGGAAAGAGACTATATTTTGCAATGAAATTTTGCAGTTACAAACAAATGAAATCCCCAAAGGACTAACTCAATTGGAGGGATTATTTACTGAAAATGATATTCATATGTGTCAAAATTCTACAACCAAGTTGGATGAATTTGAGGAGGTAAACTTGGGATCAGAGTGTAATCCCAGGATTGTATATATTGGAAAGAAATTAGCTCCTCATGTGAAGATAAATTTGATTAGTTTGTTGAAAAGGTTCAAACATGTTTTTTCTTGGTCTTATGAAGACCTTAAGGCTTATAAGGAAGATCTCTTTCAACATTAAATCCCATTAAAATATGATATTAAGCCTTTTAGACAAAAATAGAGGCCAATCAATCCTTTGCTGGCCCCCAAAATGCAACAAGAATTGGAAAAACTCAGAGAGGTTGGGATCATAAAACCAATCAGGCATTCTTCTTGGGTGTCTATTTTGGTCCCTATTAGAAAGGAAAATGGAGATATCAGGTTGTGTGTTGATTTTAGAAACCTTAATGTGGCTTCATTAAAAGATGGTTAATCTTTACCAAACATGGAAGCAATGCTACAAAGGGTTACTGGCTGTGATTTTCTATCTATGATGGATGGTTTTTCTGGTTATAACTAGGTGCTAGTTCAAGAAAGTGAGCAATTCAAGACAACCTTAAAAACTCCATGGGGTACATATGTTTATGTAAGAATTCCATTTGGCCTGAGAAATGCAGGAGCTACTTTCTAAAGAGCCATGGATGTGGCTTTTAAGGATTTTATAAATATAATCATGGTGGTGTATTAGGATGATCTTACTACATATTCCCAAAAGGCTGAGGATCATTGTAAGCATTTGGAAAAGATTTTTACTAAAGCCTTGGAGTATGAAATTTCTTTAAATCCAAAGAAATGTCATTTTTCTGTGACATAAGGTAAATTATTGGGACATATAGTAGCTAAAGAAGGTGTCAGAATTGATCCTGAGAGAGTGGAAGCCATTAACAAACTCTTGCCTCCGAAAAATATCAAAGGTGTTCAGTATTTTTTGGGAAAAGTGAATTTTGTGAGGAGATTCATTGCAAACTTTGTTGAGATAGTCAAGCCCATTGTTAAATTGTTAAAGAAAAATGATAAGTTTGAATGGGGTAAGGATGCTTAGTTAGCATTTGATGAGATAAAAGTAGCTATTCAGCAAGCACCTATACTGTGATCTCCAAATTATGAAAATCCTTTTTCTATATTTTATTTTTCTTCATTCCATACAATTGTTGTAGTACTTTTGTAGAAAGATGATGAAGGTTTTGATCATCCCATAGAATTTTTTAGTAAGTCTCTGCAAGCAGCAGAACTCAATTATGAGATAATGGAGAAACAAGCATATGCATTGGTCAAGGAAGTCAAATTTTTCAGACCTTATTTGGTTTGTGCAAAGATAATTTCTTATGTGCCACATGCTACAGTCAAAGATATATTGTCTCAGTCTGAAGTTACTGGAAAGAGGTGTAAATGGATCAATAGGATTCAAGAATTTAATTTGGAAATTCAAGTTACCAAATTGGTAAGGGGTTTAGGTTTGGCCAAACTAATGACTGAAACTAACATGGAGCTGGCTCAAGTCAATAATGTGTAAACAGTAAATATGAACTTAACTAGTATAGAATTGCAGCCATGGTACATTGATATAGCATTTTTTCTAAAAAATGGTAAGTGTCCAGAGCATATGTCAAATAATCAAAAAAGAACTCTAAAATTGCATGCTCAAAGGTATGCCTTGATACGAGGTGATTTATTTTGGAAAAATAAGGATGGAATTTTGTTGCTCTGTCTGGATAAATCACAATCTGAAAGAGTTTTGAATGAAATGCATAGTGGTGTGTGTGGTGGACATTATTCTTCCAAGACCACAACTCACAAGATAATCAGAGTTGGATATTAGTGGCCATGTCTTTTTAAGGATACTCAGATGTTTGTACAAAGATGTGAACCTTACCAAAGATTTTCCTCTAAGATGAAATTTTCAAGAGCTTTACCTTTAAATCCTTTGACTATTGAAGCTCCTTTCACCCAATGGGGTCTTGATTTTATTGGAGAATTTATAGAAAAAATCTAGTGGAGGCCATAGTTGGATTCTAGTGGCCACAGACTATTTTACAAAATGGATAGAGGCAATTCCATCAAAAAGGGCTACTAGCAAGGTAGTGATGGATTTCTTAATGGATAATATTCTGACATAATTTGGTGTTCCCACTAAGTTAATCATGGACAATGCCATGTGTTTTAGGGGTGAGTAATTTAAGGATTTCTGTGAAGATTATGGCATTACTATATCTTATTCCTCATCATATCATCCTCAAGAAAATGGACAAGCTGAGTTTAGAAATAAAAGCATCATGAAAATCATTAAAAGAGCTTTGGAGAAAAATAAAAAATCTTGGCATTCAAAACTGAAATTAGCCCTCTGGGCTGATAGGGTAATAGTGAAGAAAGAAATAGGGGTATCCCCTTTTGAAATGGTTTATGGAATTCAGGAAAGGTTGCCTTTAAATAATTTTTTACTAGTGTATAAATTTCTCCAAGAAGAGGAATTTGAAGAACAAGAACCCATGATGGAAAGGATGGACCAAATGGTGGAACTAGAAGAAATAAGAATAGAAGCCCATAAAACAAACATGAAACTTCAACAACAATCCAAGTACTTATTTGACAAAAGAACAACTGAAAGAAAAGTTTCAGATAAATGATATGGTGCTGCAGTAGAATGCTAGAAAAGAAGAAAAGGGAAAACATGGTAAATTTGAGTCATTATGGATGGGTCCTTTTGTAATCCAGGAGTTTCATAGTCAAGATTCTTATTTTCTAGAAGACCCAAGTGGTGAGATACAGGAATTTCCAGTGCATGGATAGTTCTTGAAACATTTCTTCTCATGAAGTTTATTTTTCCATGCACAGTAGTTTAGATTTCCCTGCTTTAGTGTGGTTTTTGTGTGTGTATGTATAGTTTTGTTTCGGTTTGTGGTCTGTCTTCCAGAGTTTTGGTTTCTAATGTTAATTTTGCAATTAACTTTCCCCAGTCGGAGCCATTGTTAGCACTGCATATCAAATTTTTCAAATTCCCATGCTTTGGAAAAATTTCCCACGTCTTTTGATTCAAAGCCATGTGGTTGCATGTCTATAAGTTAATTTTATGGTAAAATGTTCAAATTTCCATCTTCTAAATCTTAGTCGCATAATCACACTAATTTTTAAAGTGTTCTTTTAAGTGTGAGAATGAGTGACTTGGTCGTTAATCTACCTTAATCATGCAGTTATGATGCGTTTTTGAAGTCAAGGTTATCAATATTCAACTGAGTGAGTTGGTTTTGTCTTGTTGGTCTCTCACTTGCAGGGGATCAAGTTCTTTGTTAAAAGTCTCAGCGAGTTAGTGATTAGTTGAATTTTTAAGTATCGCACAGTTGCGGTGGTTCTAGGTCTTTCAATTTTGGTCCGTGACTGAGCGAGTTTTATAAGTTAAGGTTGATCACACACTTGAGCTAGGTTATTATGTGTATCATTTGAAACTATGAGTGCACGATGGAGTTGTATTTTAGAAAGCACTCACTCACGCAGGTTTTAACTATTGTGTTTTGTGCAGTGCGAGTACGCAATGTATTATGCATTCATTATCAAATGGTCCTTGTCACTTAGTCGCGCGGTAAATGTGTAGCATTATAAAGTGCACGAGTGCATGAATAAATGTTCAAGTTTTTTTCCCGCTCACTTGCCAAGGATTTGTTGTCTCAAATTTTAAATTCGCGAGTGCATGATGAACGAAAGGATAGGCTATCGCTCACTCGATCAGGTATAAATTCAATTAAAAATATGATCACGGGTGCACGATGAAGAAAAATGGAAAGTTGTCACTCAGTTTCTCATAAAGAAAGATCAATGAGTGAGCGATTAATACATGATGAAGGCACTTGCACGATCGCGAAGGATTCATTTATAAGGAAATCTCAGCAGTGAGTATGCGACAAAAGAAAAAAGGGTCATCGCTCACTCACTAATTCTTATGAGCTAAAAAATTTTGCAGTACGAGGGAGCGATTAAGTTAAAATGCATAAAGAAAATAGTCATCACTCACCCGCTGAGGTATAAAGACAAATCAAAAAGCCACGGTGAGTTCACGACTAGAAAGTAATGTGTGATCATTTTGAAAACCCACTCACTTGCTCAAGTGCAAAGCATGATATATGGAGGTTAGTGAGTGCATGAATGAGTAATAAAGTGATGTCACTTACTCTCTCAAGTATGAATATAAAGCATAAGGGGACAATGAGTGTGCGAGTGCGAAATAATGAAGTTGCAAGTTAGGTCATCGCCCACTCGCAAAGCATACAAGCCAAAGAAAAGATAAAGTGTGAGTGCACGACTGATAGAAGAAGAGGTCTTGTCGCTCACTCAAGAGGACAAATTTGAATGTAAGCAAGGTATAGTGAGTTGGTGATAGATTGACATGTGGCTCATTTTAGGCTTACAAAGGCAAAAAAGAAAAAAGGTGTGTACTTTTTCCAACAGGAATCATACAGTTTGAATTAATGGCAGCATTAGTTACAGAGAGATGATTACATGATTCTACAAGTGTGAGTATTTGGCATTCAATTGGACAAGACGCTGATTTGATGACTATAAGTTTGAATGATTGAGCTTGATTTTGTACAGCTCTCACTTCTGCATCCTAATATTTTATGTAAAGAGTGATAGAGCTTGTTTTTCTGAAATAGTTTGTCTGAGATAGAAATTTGAAGAGGAAGGATGAGTCAAGCTATTGTTCCCACTGCTTCACAGGGGTTTGAGAAGAAGGAGGTCACACCGAAAAAGTATGTGGAAGAATTTGTTGAGTTGCTGCCCGACACTTTGAATACAAATAGTGCAAATTGGGATGAATGGAAAGACAGATGGTGCCAATGCAGAAACCTGGTCACCCCAAATTACTCTAGTAATACCTTGTTCCATTATTTGTGGAATAATAGGATTAAAGCAGTCCCTATTTGAAATCCTTGGGATTTGAATATTGAAAAATTGATTGTGCTTGATGTTTATGTTGACATAGGCCTTATTAGGGAATTAGATAAGAACTACTACCCAGTAGCTAGGGTAATCAGGAAGAAGAATAAAGAGACCCTAGTTTCCATAGATAGGAGGTCAGTGGAAGAAGCTTTCGCGATCACTAGTGCATTGTGCACAGATATTGATTTAAAGAAGATTAAGGAAGATTATGTCAAGAGAGAAAATTTGATCAAGAAATATGAAATGCCCAAATTCATGCCTAGGGTAGATAGGCACTTGGTGAAAATCCCTGACAATCTCAAACCGCCTTTTGACCTATCCTTATTTCACCATTACATAAAGTGCACGGTGTATGGTTTGAGCAGAGTATTAGGTTTTCATGGAGATTCTACAGTGCCTCAAGATGTACTCATGATGGCCATGAACATTCAGCACCCAGAGGTCAACACTGATTATGACTATGTGCAATACATAGTTGATGCTATTCATGTTGTACTAGTGGAGATACATTCAAATGCCCCAGTACCTACTTTCAAGCACTATTCTCATCTAATGCATATGATTCTATATTATAACAGGGAATCTATGGATAAGGAGCTTGAATTATTTGTTTTAGAGTATGGTGTCGATGCACCAATCTAAAGATGGACCCAGGTATGGGACAGTTCATCCATCAACTCATCTTTTATATGATTTTGTAATTGGATTCTGGATCCAATTTTTGATTTTTTGGGAACAAATAGGCATAGACTTCCATTTGAGGTTAGAAAAGTTTTGAGACCTTGGGAATTTATTCCAAATTGGCCTATTACTCACAATTGGGGTGAATTTTTATTCTTTGATTACATTACTATCATCAGAGTGTATGGATGTACACAACCACCTCATATCCTCCCCAAATTTTTTCCTTCTAAGATTGCATTGTTGGATTTTATTTGGAAAATCACTTGGGTTGATAAAGAATTTATAGAGGGACATAGGAAGGGTACTTTCATCCCTAGATTATGGATAGGTTGTGACTTCTCCATTGGGAAAATATTTTTTTACCTGATTAATGACTTCTTAAAACAATATAGAATGTCTGCAGTAGTTGTCAGGTTCTATGATCCGGAATAGTTTATACAAACAGCCCTAAAAATAATGACTCTTTGGAAAAATATTAGAGACCACGAGCCACTGGATGATGAAGATGTTGTGAGGAATAAATTAAATAAGCATGAATTCTAGGAGAGGAGAAGGAAATGGAATGATCTCCTTAGGATGGAATTTGAATGGAAAGAATCAGACAATACTTTCTTTGGTTTTTTCCTTGATCTCCCATATTTGTAAAGGATAGAGGAAATGCTTAAATCCTATGACACTCTAATGGCATAGGTACCACAGTTTAGTGCTGATGATGCATAGTCTTAGGGGTCCCCAATTCCTGTTGCATTGCATGACCCAGAACATCAAGAACAACAAGAGGAATAGCATCAAGAAGAAGAAGAGGCCGATGAGGAAGCTATCTCTGCTAGAGAACCACCCAGGAAAAAGTAGAAGAAAGAACACAAAATGATGCAGGACAGGAAAATTATGGCCAAGGATATGATTACTGAACATGGCAAACATTTTAGAAAGCTAAAAAGACAATTGCAAAAAGAGCCTCAAGCTGAAGGCCAAGGGGATAACCAAATAGTTTTGTTTGAAGAAGATGACGAGAGAGTCATGATAGTTAATGAATTAATGAAAGATGATGAATTCATAAAGTCTGAAGAGTTTAAGACTTTTTTTATCAAGCTGAAACAAAAGGACTTGAGGCAAGGACTGACCATAGGTGAAGAAAATGTAGATAAAAATGAAGAGATTGTAAAAACACTCTAGGATTATGATCCTGAGAGTGAACTAATCACTATGGAGCAAGCCAGATTGTTGGTGCAAAATAGTGGAGTAATGTTGATGCCTGGTTGGGACTTATAGTCCACATTTATCATTGATCATATCAGGAGACAAGAATATCCCCTGTTGAAAATAGAGTTTGAGATGGATGAGGTTTTGAAAGGATCAGGATTTGATCCTAAATCCAAGACTCTTGCTATATGGTCATTGGCCCCTGCTACACAAAAGCCTCCGGTCATGACTATGAGAGAGAAAAAGAAGGTAGATAAAATGATTTGGAATCTGTAGAACACTACAGATACCGAAATAGCTCAACTGGTGACTCAGGTATCATTCATGAACCTGGCAAAGGTTGATGATTTATCAAAAGTATATGAAACAACTTTGTGTCAAATGATGGCCTTAGAAAAAAAGCATGAAGAGGTTGTGGTTCTCAACCACACATTGGAAGAGGAGATTGCTAAATTGAAAGAGGAATTAGTGGAGAGTAAAATAGAAAAGACTCCAATTCCTCAAGAAGTGTCAAAGATTGAAACAAATGCTACCACAGAGGCAAAAGAGGATTCAACAATGGAAAAAGGCCAGTCCAAAGGATTGTCACAGGGACAAAACATAAATGTCATGTTCATCATCTTTCTTATACTTCAACATTGACTTGATGTTCTGAAGTAGAAGACTGATATAGTGTGTACACTATATGGCTCATTGCAAGAAGCACAAAAGGTGGCTACTGAAGCCATGACATTCTTACAACCCACCTTCAAGATTTGGTCAGGGAGAGATAGGCTGATGGATAAACTGAAAACATCCATGTTATATAGTGATGATTTTACTAACAAAATCACAAACACCATTGAAATAATCAATGAGGTAAATAATACATATGGTTTCTTTAATGGAAAATCTGACTTGATAAGTGGTAAGTTGCAACTATTTGCTGACCAGTGCCCTCCCTTGATCCCAAAAATACATGATGAAGCTGGCCTTCTGAAGCCATAATCTGATTGGACAAGTGGATTTGATGGGATATTCACAAATGAGGAGATGAAAAAGCACCTAGAAAAGGATGCAAATTCTCAATACTGTAATGAACTAATTGACAACCTATTCAAGGTGGAGAGAGACATGGCAAAATTTGTTTCAGAGGCTAGATCAACCGTTGATGCCAGATGGAGAGAGGTTGTTGCCAAATTGGAACAGGTGAAGACTTTTGATTAGACCACAACCAAAGAGGTAAATAGGTGGGAAGAAAAGCATAAAGGGTGAAGACGATACTATCAAAATGCATCAACAAACCTTATTCAGACTTCGCCAACTTTTTCCACCTGTGTTCAGTTACAGTTTTTGTTTTTTTGTTAACTACATTTTTGTTGTTAAAAAATATTTTGTAAATCTTTCCCAGTGAGGCTGTAGCTTTTTGTATCTTGAGTTATAAAAGGATTCTAATAATATTGGGAAAGGGATAGCCATTTTTCATTAGGATGTACAAGTTTAATACCAAAACTCTGGTTCAAGACTTATAGGTTTTTGGGCTTTGAAATACTATTGAATGTAATAGCAATTTTGATCATGAATACAAATAAGATCCATCAATAGTTTCTGAAACATATGATGATCATTTTTTCTTCATTATGGTTTTCTAAATTTTATGTAAATTGAATTTTTAAGGAATATTCAATTTATGCATCTGCTAGGCAGGTTTTGAAATAATTTTAGGGTTCTTTCAAGGAAAGATTAAAAATACCTTAAGAGTATTTTTAGTGGAATCCAGTTATTTATAATGAATTTTATGAATTGACTTGCTATGTGTATGAGGATAGGCATATAAGGCATGTCTGTGTTTATGTCAGATTCTATAGTTGTCTTAAATTTATGTTCATCACTAAGAGGGTTAAAACTATGCAGCAGTGACTCCATGCCCTAGGATTAAACACTTGTCTTTCATCCATTGAAATTAGGTGACTATCATTATTAAAATTTATCTTTACTCATAGTTTGGTATTTTCCAATAAATGTTACAGTAATCAATTCATGTAATTCCATTCATATTCTACTAGAATAATTTAGTGATTTGATTGTTCTGAGTTAGAAGGGTAATCCCGCCCGAGTTTATGGAGCTCAAAGTGTAGGAGGTTTAAAAAACCTTTTTTTTGTCATTCTATATCTTGCATGGTTAGTGTCTAGGATAAATAGAGAAAGCTCTCTAAGAATATTTTCATATCAACAAGAAAAGGAACTAACAGGGGGGTTGGTTGTACTTATGGTTTTGAGAGAGTCTCTTGAGCCATTATTTTTCAGCATGGTTTTTTCCATCTCTTTTTGGAGTAGAGTTTTTTCCCATGTGGTTTTCTCTATTTCTCCACTTTACAAAGATTTGGTTGTGATTGGGTACCTAATCACACCTTTTTGTCAGGACCCAAATTTACTTCTTTCTATAGTTGCTTCTAGGTTTTAGCTTCTCCCTATGTTTATCTTAAAGCGGGGTGTTAGAGTAAAAAGGTACTTCTATGTTCACTTATTAATTAAATCATTATTGTTTTAATTATTTAAGTCATCTTTTTATCTCATGTTCACTTAAGCTAAGCTTTAGGCTTGCAATAATTAATTCTTTATTAATTATTCATGCAACCTAGGTTTCTCCACCTTCTTGGTGTTTGATCTCCTTTATAAGGATTGATCTCTTTGTATTTTATTATTCCCTCTCTAAATGAACATTTTGTCTTTCAGATCATTTTTGTCTCTAATGTTTTCTTTTGTAACGGGTTATTGTGCATGCAGTGGATCTTGGTGGTTGAATTCTATAAATTCTAACACATTTTATTTAGGCCACAGGGTGCTGAACAATGATTATGCAGTCTATTTTGTTGAAACAGATTATGCTAAGTTTGTGGTAGACATAAGGGTTATAATTGTGTTAGGTGAAAAAGAAGGGAGAATGAAACATTTGTAGGGTATGAGTATTTTCAAATGGCCAAACAAAGGAAGAGGTTGAAAAAAAGGACAAAAGCACAAAACCAAGGAATAAACAACAAGAAATAATAGACTTGGAGAAAAATGGAGCATGATTGAACAACTTGGCACCTGGTCAATGAGCACAGGGAGGGTAATTATCACAAAGAATAAGTTTATGATTATCCTTTGAGGTAGTCATTATTCTCATAGCAACTTTCAGAATTTACCTTGAATATCCTCAGACAAAGATGCCAAACTGCAAAAAATACATAATGATTGCAAATCAACTAGTCAAGTTTTATTCTTCCATCGACTGAAATTGTAACTACTTTTTGTCTTCTAGTTCTTTTGTTTTTCTATTCATCTGAAGCTTGTTGCATCCTGTTTCTTTCAGGATTCTAAGATGGCTAGTGTTTACTATAAATAAAAAGATGTATTGTACTGTAAAGCATGTTGAATTCACAACTGCAAGGCAGATTTCTAAATTTTTTCTGGTTTTAAAGCTTTTTGTCATTCTAAATGTATTGAACATAGATATTTTAATAAAGTACAGTGGAAGTTCTTGTTTCATATATATGATGTCTTCACATGTTTGTGTTTGAGTTCTTGTGTATTAAATCTCTAAGGCAATTTAAATATACTGGTTATAAGGTAGCTATGGGATTGTTTTTAAGTTTCTTTCAAGGGAAGAGTAATTCTTAAGGGTAGTTTTAGAGGATTTAATATTTTCATAAGAATTTGATACATGGATATGAGAATGAAAAGATGATTTTTAAGGCATCTCATCTGAGTTGTAAGTGTGTTTTTATTAAAGGGTTTTTGTGAGTATATATTTCATTTGACTCTTTTCCCTTGATTAAGCACTAGTCTAGATTTGAATAGCAGCTATCATCATCGTGTTGGGATAATGGAGAGATATGTATTGAGAGGGGAGGGGTGAATCAATACCCTTAAAAAATTTTAAACTAATCTTTGTAAACAAATGTTCTGTAATAATCGACTGAGTAGATTACATATACCAAACATGTAATGTCACTGCTGAAATGTAAATGCATGTAAAGTAAACAATACACATACATGAAAATTAAGTACTTATGACACTAGTATTTTGGTATTGTATAAAACCCATGTTAGAAGGTAAAAACTGCGGTGGGTATGAGACCCACAACACTTCACTACTGCAGTAAATAAAGTATCATGTTAAAGCTTACAAAGATTGATCACTTCTGATGATCTTACCCTATTAGGAGTAACAATGAGATCGATTAGATCTACCTCATGAGAGGATTTAGCAACACAAAGTATGTGTGCACTCAACTAAGAGATTTACATAAAGACGGTTAAGTCTACTCTATTTGGAGATTTAGGGATATATTACAATTGTTAGAAAGTAACATAAATGTGATCTAAATAAATAAAATCTCACTATTTTTTATACAGATCCTTTAAGTGTATGAAAAATGTATCACCTTGATGTGAATGATAACACCTTCTTTGTTCTTCTCTATAGCCTTGCCTTTGTTCTAGAAACTAGTTACTGCAATGTAGACTTTGTCTTAAAACCCTTGTCTGGTCTTTTATGTCCGTAGTATGGTGGCTAATTGATCAATTCTTGATCAACATACATTACAAAATGGCATCTTTACATTATATATCCTGCTCTATGACCTAATTAGGGTTTTACAATATCACCCCTAACCTAAGATCAATGATGTACATAATTTACCTTGTTCATCTAAACATAGGATATATAAACAATTAATGTTGTGAATCTGTAATTAATGTTATCATTGATCATTGTAAATCGTTATCCAGGTTGGAAAAAAATTTGTTACCTAGATTGATGTTCCATAAAAAAAAATTATGTGGCCTCTAGTCTACTCGATAAATGTTGTCTCTCAGTGCTCGATGTTGTCCGTGTATCTTGGTTATACTCATGCTTGGTAAAGTCTATCTGCTTGGTAATCACTACACTCAGTTAAATCTATGTGTGATCAGTGCTCTTAGTTAACTCTATACTTTGGTGATTATACCGACTGGTATGTTTGTGACTCTGTTACTGACTTTCCATTTGAGTACTTGAATACTAATGACAACTTTCAATGCTCATTTGGAGTAACATTCTCTGTTATGACTGAGAGGAAGGATGAATCAGTTATCTACAAGATTAAATTCTTTTTCCAATTAAGTACAAAATAACTTTAAACATAAACTCAACAAGATAACACAAAATTGAACAACACAATTTTGGTAACGAGGAAAACCAAATAAGGTAAAAATCTCGATGGGAATTAGCACCCACAAATAACTGTACTAGTTTATAATGATCCTTGTTAGAAGATATTGTAACCCTATTAGGATTTTATCTTTATCATGCAATAAGTACAAAGACCTGGTCAAAGGTCGGACCCTGTTAGGAGTCTTTTACAAATAACCCTGTTAGGAGTGAGGACACACTGTCCAAGAGCTCACTGCTCAAATGGTGAAGGTTGCAACCTTCTGTAAGGGAGATATACACCCCCTCTAAAAATGAATTGTTTGAGTAGACCTACTATCTTGATCAGTTCCAGTGAATTGTAATCTTCTTTTGATTCTTCACATAGATCTTCAACTGATGAATGATGTAGCTTTACTTTCTAACTTTCTGCTTTGTTTTGTCTTGTTCATTTTTCACTTCATTCACACTTTGCAATCACAATTGAACTGCTATATGTATCTTCATCAAGGATAAGGTCATGATGGCTATAGGAAAAATTTCAGTAACTTCTTTCTTGGCTTAACTAAGCACACAATCAAAGTTAGGACCGCGCAACTCAAAATGAGTGGACACGTTGCTTCACATAGTCAGCTCTACCAAATTAACTCAAACATCACGCTTCTATTAAAAAACATTTAGCACCTTTGGATAATAATTATTAACTCATAACTAAACATGAATACAAGCACGCATATCTTGAAGATAGGCACAACTCACAAAATAATGTAAATATGTCAGCTCTTAACAGATAATCTCCAGAAACTGTAACTTCCAAAATAGATTAACATAACTCAACTGAAACTGCATATATGAATCTGTGTGTATGAAAATTTCATCTAAAAAATGTCTACAACATAGATGTAAATGTGCAAGGCTCAAAAATATTTGTACTGATAATTTCTTATAGGACACTGTTGTATATTATATGTTGTCATCAATGACAAACATACAATCAACTATTTGCACAGAAGCAAATCTCCAACAATCTCCCCCTTTGACATTGATGGAAACATATGATATGAAAAACACCATCAACCCAAAGTATCCTCCTTTTTACAATCTTCTCAATATCCTCATCAAAAGATCCTCTTAATTGTTGCATCTCTTTTTACTTTATTTTTCATTATTGTATACTCTCCTAGAGTATATGCTCCCCGTAACTATATACTCCCCCTTTGACATCAAAGGAAAAGGGTGCCAAAAACAATTAAACACAGGTACTACTCTAGAAGTAGAGTAGTCAACCACTCATCAGTCACCAAGGACTCATGATCTTGCTGCAAATTCTAATCAAACTCAGGAAAGGGAATTACTCTCAGCTTCTCCCTGAGATACTCAAAAGTATCTTTTAATAAAGGCTTTGTAAAAATATCTGCTAATTTTTCTTTAGTGCTCACATAATCCAACTTTATGTATTTGTCTGCAACTTTTTCTCTTAGAAAATGATATTTGATCTCAATGTGTTTTTTCTTTGCGTGCATCACAGGGTTCTTTGACATATTGATAGTGATAGTGTTATCACAATGACTAACAATAGGATAATCAATGTGAATACCAAAGTATTTAATCATCTGTTTGATCCAAACCATTGTTGAACAATTCAATGTTGCTGCAACATACTCAGCTTCTGCTGTTGACTGAGAGATACAATTCCACTTCTTGCTTTTCCAAGTAACCAACCTATCTCCAAGGAATACTTCTCCTCCTGAGGTACTCTTCCTATCATCAACACAACCTGCCCAATCTGCATCTATATACACATGAAGTTGTATATTCTCTGAGTTAGGATACCATAAACCATAGTCTATAGTCCCCATTAAGTATCTGAATATTCTTTTTATTTCCATTAGGTGATTTTGTTTAGGTTCAGCTGCAAATCTTCCAACAATGCAAACTACATTAGAAATATCTGGTCTAGATTGAGTAAGATATATGAGTTTTCCAATCATAGACTTGTATAGTGTCTTGTCAACTATTGTGGAATCATCATCTTTAGAAATATTTCTTCCTATTATCATGGGGGTGCTTACTAGTTTAGAATCTTCCATTTTGAAGTCTTCAATATCTCCTTCACATACTTATACTGATTTATGAATATGCCTTTGTCTGTTTGTTTTACATTCCGTCCCAAAGAATATTTGATAGGTCCAATCATGCTCATTTCAAACTCACTTTGCATCTGTTTGGCGAATTCTGCACTAAGCTTCTCATTACCTTCAAATATAATGTCATCAACAAAGATAGTAACAAGTAGTAGTCCATGAGGTGTCTCTCTCATGAATAAGTTGCAATCTGCTGATCCCTTTTTGAATCCAATCTTGGTTAAGTAACCATCAAGTCTCTCATACCAAGATCTTGGTGCTTGTTTAAGTCCATAAAGGGCTTTCTTTAGTCTACATACCATGTCTAGTTTGTTTGATAAATTAAATCCTTCAGGCTGTTCTATGTAAATTTATTCCTTCAAGTCACCATTCAGAAAAGCTAACTTGACATCTATTTGATATATTTTAAAGTTCTTGAATGTTGCATAGGCCAAAAACAACTTGATAGCTTCCAGTCTACTCATAGGGGAAAATGTATCAGTGTATTCTATTCCTTCTCTCTGTGCATATCCTTTACATAGCAGTCTTTCTTTGTTTCTTACCACTGTACCTTCTTCATTCATCTTATTCCTAAATATCCACTTTGTTCCAATCATATTTTTGTCACAAGGTCTAGGGACCAGTTCCCATGTATCATTCTTGATTATCTGATCTAATTCTTCTTTCATAGCTTTCTGCCAATCTGAATCATTGGATGCATCTTCAACACTTAAAGGTTCAATTTGTGAAAGTAAATATACCTCTTCATCAACTGTTAAACCTTTTTCTTTAGATCTTGTCAAAACTCTACTACTCTGATCTCCAATGATATCTTCCTCTGAATGACATCTAGTTGTGAATTTTGGAACTTTAGGTGTGACATCTTCATCTGTAATCTATGATTCCTCTTTGCTTTATTTAGGGTCATTGCATGATACATCAATATAATCAAAGATTTCTTCAATAACTATTTCTTTACTGCTAGGCCTATGTTCATCTTCAATCATAGGTGCACAATCATAGTATCTTTCTTGAATCATGAACTTCTCATCAATCTTCACATGTGTACTTTCAATTATCTTCTTCAATCTCAAGTTAAAACATCTATATGCTTTGCTTTTTGTTAAGTTTTAGGATAGCTGCAAATGTAATAGCACTCTATTTTGTATGTGTTTTTCAAATGCAACAATCTCTCTTTCATTTATATTGTCAAAGAGGCTAGGAGAGACATGTCCCTTCATGGGACATGTCTATTCATTGTGATTGTTAATGTTTCATTAATCAATCATATATTAGAATAATATAAGTTTGCATAATATATGTTTTAATAATAATATATATATATATAATAACATATATATCTCACACACACACACACACACACACACACACATATATATACAAATATAATATATTATTATTAATCAATATCAAAGTATTATATGTATTCTAAATGATCATACGACTCAAGCTACAAACATTAACACTCCCTCTTAGATAGGGAGGATTATCAAACAAAATGTGTAGTGGTATCCCTTGTCAACACTTATGATCCTCACAATAGCTACACAAAACATCAACACTCCCTCTGAATCTAATATCAACCTTCTACCAGCAAGTCGTGCCTTTGTTCTTTAGTATGTATCTACTTTTGCAACAAAACAACTTACTTCTGAATTGAGCTGAAAGACATTACCTTTAGTATTATAACCTGATGCAATCATATCTCCTTTTTTTTTATTAATGATGCACTTGTTGTCTTTGAATTCCAAATGATGTCTTTTTTCAAGCAATTGTCTAACACTTAGTAGGTTATGATGTAAACCATCAACATAAAGAACATCATCTGTCTTGTTCTTTCCATCTAAGGTAATAGAACCTTGACCTATGATAGGTTTGGGAGTGTTATCTCCAAATCTAACCATACCACCTTTGTACTTGTCTAGATGTACAAATTTTTCTTTTTCTCATGTCATGTGATGTGAGCATCCGCTACTAATGACCTAGTCAATTTTGATGTCTTCTTTGGAAACGAAAGCTAACTCTTGTGCTTTCTTTTCATCTTCATTGTCCATTTCTTCAAGCATTTTCTCAATGTCTTTAATGGCAATAAATCCAATTTCATCTTCTCCTGAGTCATCATCAATTACACCATCTTCAGCATGATAGAATTCCTTAGTATATTTGGGCTTGTAATCTGATCTGAACTTCTTGACTCTTGTAGGACACTTGGATGCAAAATGGCCAACTTTGTTGCATGAAAAACATTTGAATGGTAGTTGTCCTTCATATTTTCCTTTACCTTTCCTTTCTTTCTTGGAAATCATAGCAATGATTTCTTCTAGTTCTGTATCCACTTCTTCTTTCTCATTATTACTAGAGCTACTCAAGAATTTCTTACCACGGACTGAAGCTTTGAAAGTTGTTTCACTTTTAGGTTCTGTCTTCAATATTGATATCTCAAATGCAGAGATTTTGCTAATCAAATTCTCTCTCTTGAAGTCTTTTGAAAATTGCATAGTCTCATCTAAGATATTGATCTTTCTCTCATAGTCTGATGTCAATGTATTCATCAGTTTCTCCATTATGTCTTCTTCTAAAATTTCTCCACCATTGTTTCTGATTCCTGAAACTGCTTCATTAATCCTCTAATTGCAAACTCTAATGTTCTCTTTAGGTAGCATTTCTAAGTTGTTATACTTCTTTTTCCATGTCTTTCTCCATGCATTCTTTGCTTGAATATCTCCTTCAAACAAATCTTCTAAATACTCCATATGGTGTAGGCTTTGTCTCCTTTCTTGATCTCAGAGAATTCACTGTCAGATAATGCACTTATAAGGGCTTCCTTGGCAATTGAATTAGCGGTGAATACATTCTTTTGTTTACTAGTAGCATCATCTTTTGTAAGGTCTTTCAGAGAGGGAACAAAAAATTCTTGTGTGGCTATTTCAAAAATGTCAAAACCAATGCACTGTACATGTGTTATCATTTTGTTCTTCCCATCAAGATAATTCTCTCCATCGAACTTAGGAATCTCTTTCCTGAAGTATGCCATCTGATCTACCTTAAGTTGATAATATTTTTATCCAAGGCACTTGGCTCTGATACCAATTGTTAGGAATAGCTCCAAGAGATAACTGAGAGGGGGGTGAATCAGTTATCTACAAGATTCAATTCTTTTTCCAATTAAGTACAGAGTAACTTTAAACATAAACTCAACAAGATAACATAGAATTGAACAACACAATTTTGGTAACGAGGAAAACCAAATTAGGTAAAAACCCCAGTGGGAATTAGCACCCACAAATAACTGTACTAGTTTATAATGATCCTTGTTAGAAGATCTTGTAACCCTATTAGGAGTTGATCTTTACAATGCAATAAGTATAGAGACCTGGTCAAAGGTCGGACCCTATTAGGAGTCTTTTACAAATAACCCTATTAGGGGTGAGGACATACTGTCCAAGAGCTCACTACTCAAATGGTGAAGGTTGCAACCTTCTATAAGGCAGATATACACTATATCTAAAAATGCACTGTTTGAGTAGACCTACTATCTTGATTAGTTCCAGTGAATTGTAATCTTCTTCTGATTCTTTACATAGATCTTCAACTAATGAATTATGTAGCTTTACAATCTAACTTTCAGCTCTGCTCTATCTTATTCATTTTTCACTTCATTCACACTTTGCAATCACAGTTGAACTACTATATGTATCTTCCTCAAGGATAAGGTCACGACGACTATAGGAAACACTTCAGTAACTTCTTGTTCAGCTAAACTAAGCACGCAATCAAAGTTAGGACCGCACAACTCAAAATGAGTGGACGTGTCGCTTCACATAGTCAGCTCTGTTAGTGTAATAAAGTGATTCCACTTATTAATTAAATCATATTGATTTAATTATTAAGTCACTTATTATCTCTCTTTTACTTAAGCTAAACTTTAGGCATTTAATAATTAATTCTTTTATTAATTATTATTATGCAACCTAGATATTTCCCCTTTAGGGTTTCCCTTTTAGGGTTTTGGTATCCTTTTATAAGGATTCCCTCTTTGTAAATTATTCAATTTGATGGTTATTAATTAATTGAGGATGTTATTGCATTGAGAGTTTTTCTCCATTGTTTGCACAAGATGTTTCCTCTTCCACCGATCTGTTACTTTTGGCCTCCATATCTTTTTTGCTTCTCTCTTTCTGTGACAGGTTTGCATGCAGGTGATTCTTGGGAGCTATGGGTTGATAGTTATCATCAACTCCAATATGGTATCAGATCTCCAGATCTTCATTCCCCTGTTCTCTTCATGAGAGATTTGTCCTTGTTCTTTAAATCTATGTTTTTGAGAGGTTTTTGTCTCAGATTTTAGTGGTTTTTGGGAGGATTTTTTGTTTGGAGCAGTTTGAGCAAAAAATGACATCTGGGTTGTGTCCGAAATACCCCCAAAACCCCTATTTTCATATAAGGCAAATCTTGTTTGGACCCAGTTGAAATCCAGGCCCTCTTTTTTGCTTGCATGACCTTGGCACATTTTATGAGGCAAAAATCCACCTCAATTTCCGTGCCATTGATGTCAGCAACCACAGGCCCCAAGATTTTTTAATATTTTTTTAAAAATAAATAAAAAAATTCTTTTTTTGTGTTTTTTTTATATAAAAAAAAAGCATGTGTAAAAAGCATAATGTTTTTTTATTGTTTTTTTTCATTAAAAAAATAAGATTTTTTTTTGCCATTTTGGTGGGAAATCTGGAAGCAGTATTTTTTTTGGAGGAATCACCAGTTTGGTAGGGCTCTGCCATTTTTGGCTGATGTTTCATGAGGTTCACTTCTGTTTTGACCTCCCAGTGGTTGTTTGCTCATATCTGGAGCAACCGGAGGCTGATTTTTGACTTCCTTATATCATCAGAAAGCTCTTTCTGAGACGGACATCTTTCTGGAGGATAAATTTTCTTATTTTTCAATTTTGTAGGTTTTTTTGCCTATAAAAGTCAGCGATCTATTTTGCACCCTGGGAGCCATATCTTTCTCTTCTGGACTCCATTTTTTTGACTTCCGTATGGCGTCGAAAAGCTGGTTCTATCCTCTTCCTTCTTCTATGGGTCTCACACCCAGATTCTACTCCAAGAATCTATGTATTGAGTTTTTTGCTTTATGTTATCCTGGTAGATATCTTGGATGTGTCAAGTCCTAGGATCGTTTCCTTCTCTGAACATGGTATACACCTTTTTCTGTAGCTTTCTTTTGTAAACGTACTGAAATAAAGTGTCTGCAGTTGCATATTTGGAATCTTGTAAACCTTTTGCTTTTTTGCACTCACACTTAGTTATACAGTGTCATGGGGGGGTTATGGTGTTTTGCCTTTTGTGCTCATCCACCTTTTTCAAGTGAGTGTCCCTTCCATGATATTAGCCTCATGATGTGTTTCTAGAAGATCATTTCTTCTACTTTGACACTACCCTTTATCCTGTGCTTGTACCTTCTTCTGCACTATTAGTGTTCTCGATTCTTATTCTTGCAGTTGTTTTTGGCATTGCATTTTAGTGTTCCTGTCAGACCTCTCCATGTTCAGCATTATGGGGGGTATCTCATGTTGGTTCTAATGCTTCTTTGGTTCGATGGAGTGATCTATGTATTCAGTATTTGTTCCTATGTACGAGGCAGATGCAGTGGCTGGTACCTATGCATTTTGGTGAGATGGATCATTTACCATATGGACACTCTTCTTTCATTCCTAATTTGGAGGCATTCTTCCATCTTTGATTGATCAGCTCTGTAGGCTTTGTTTAAAGTCTTCTCTACCTAATCATGTTCTATTACAGTGGAGGTTCCAACAGTCATTTTTTGACAATGTTTACACCTTCATGCTTCAGAGGTGTTCTACATGTTCTTTCTTTGTTCCTATTTTCTAGGATATTCTCTAGTTTGGAGGCTTCTTTTGTCCTTCAATAGGCTTCATCTCTTTTTGGAGAGGGGTTTTTCCCACTGGGTTTTCTCCTTTTCTCCTCTTTACAGAGATTTTTTGTATGGGGTACCTCATCAGGCCTTGTTGCCGGGACCCATTTTCCTACTTTCAGTAGTTGTTTCTGTTGGAGATTTGATTCTGAGAGTTGATTGTTTGTATGTTTGTCAATGATGACAACATATAATACACAGTAGTAATTTTGTATGAACTTATCTGAATGATGACATGAAGACTTATGTGGATAGATACATGTTGTTGACATATTTATTATGTTATTTCCATACACACAGACCCAGATATGATGTTTCAGTAAAGTTATGCAATTCTATTATTGGCAGTTACAGTTCTGGAAGTGTAACTATTTAGGGTCGATGTATATAACATGTTTCATGAGTTGTACCTATCTTTAGGATATGCATGTGTATATTCATGGTCAGTTATGAGTTAAAAATATTTGGTTAAACACGCTTATCATATTACATCAAGATTGTGTTGTTTGAGTTGATTTGCTGAAGCCGACTCAGTGAAGCGTTGTGTCTGTTCAGCATTGACTTGCGCAGACTTAATATTGTTTGCATGCTTAGTTAAGCCGACTAAGATATTGATGAAGTGTTTCTAAGAGCCGACATGGCCTTCTAATTTGGAGAAGATACTTATAGTAGTTCAATTGTGATACGCTAAGTGTGAATTATACGAAAAGTTAAGAAAGATGTACAGACAAGATTATCAGAGTTGGTTCATTCATCAAGGGTCTATGTGAAGAACAAGTGAAAGATTGTAATACACTAGAATTGATCAAGATAGAAGGTCTACTCTACAGTTCATCATCAGATATAGTGCATCTCTATTATTCAAAAGGTTGTAGCCTTCACCATCGAGCAGCGAGCTTTTGGACAGTGAGTCCACCACCCCTAAAAGGGTTATTTGTAAAAGACTCCTAACAGGGTCTGACCCTTAACCAGATCACTATACTTATTGCATTGTATTGTACAACTCCTAACAGGTTTAAAATATCTTCTAACAGGGATTACTACAAACAAGTATATTTTGTTGTGGGTGCTAATTCCCACCAGGGTTTTTACCATTTGGTTTCCCTGTAATCAAAGTGTGTGTTGAGTACTGTGTTATCTGATTATACATTTACTTTGTTGTATACTAAAGTAAAAAGGACTTAAGTTACTGATAACTAATTCAACCCCCCCTCTTAGTTATCCTTTGGGACTATTCTAACAATTGGTATCAGAGCCAAGTGCCTTAGAGAAGAAGCCTAACAACTTAAGGTAGATCAGATGTCTTACTTCAGAAAAGAAAGCCCTAAGTTTGATGGAGAAAATTATTTGGATTGGAAAAACAAAATGATAACACATCTACAGTGTATTGGCTTTGAGATCTTTGAAATTGCCACATAAGAGGTTGTAATGCCATCTCTGAAAGACCTTGTAAAGGATGATGTTGCCAACAGACAAAAGGACATATTTACACATAATGCAATTGCCAAAGAAGCCCTAATAAGTGCCTTATCTGACAGTGAATTTTTTGAAATCAAGAAAATTGACAAAGCATATACCATATGGAAGTATTTAGAAGACATGTTCGAAGGAGATGTTCAAGCAAAGAATGCACGTAGGAAGACATGGAAGAAGAAATACAACAGTCTTGAGATGTTACCTGAAGAGAACATTAGAGCTTACAATCAAAGGATAAATGAAGCAGTATCCAGAATTAGGAACAATGGTGGCGAAATATTAGAAGAAGATATAATGGACAAGTTGCTAACTAATTTGACATCAAACTATGAAAACAAGATCAGTATTCTAGAGGAAACTATGCAATTCTCACAAAACTTCAAGAGAGAGACTCTAATCAACAAAATCTTTGCATTTGATATATCAAGATTGAAGACTCAACCTAAAAGTGAAACAGCTTTCAAAGCCACATTCCATCGAAAGAAATCCTTACACATCTCCACTCACAATGAGAAAGAAGAAGTTGATGAAGAACTTGAAGAAATCATAGCTATGATTGCTAGAAAAGAAAAGAAAGGAAAAGGTAAATATGAAGGACAGCTTCCATTCAAATATTTTTCATGTAATAAGATAAGTCACTTTGCATCTAAATGTCCCATAAGAGTCAAGAAGTTCAGATCTAATTACAAACCCAAATATAAGAAGGAATGTTATCATGCTGAAGAAGGTGTAACCGATGATGATTTAGGAGAAGATGAAATTGGATTCATTTCCCTTAGAGATATGAAAAGGTTTCTTGAGGAAATGGACATTGCAGATGAAAAGGAAGAATGAGAGCTAGCCCTAATTTCCAAAGAAGACATCAGAACTGATTGGATCATTGACAGTGGATGCTCTCATCATATGACAGGTGACAAAGATAGATTTGTTCAGTTAGACACATACAAAGGTGGTATGGTTAGATTTGGAGACAACACTCCCAAACCTATCATAGGCAGAGGTTCTATCACCTTGGATGGAAATAATAAGACAGATGATGTTTTATATGTTAATGTATTACATCACAACTTGCTAAGTGTTGGATAGCTACTTGAAAAAGGTTATCATTTGGAGTTCAAATACAACAAGTGCATCATTAACAAGGATGGAGACATGATTGCATCAGGCTCCAAAACAAAAGGTAATGTTTTTCAGCTCAATTCTAATGTAAGTTGTTTTTTTGCAAAAGTGGATGACAGTTGGTTATGGCACAAGAGACTTTGTCATATCAATTTTGATAATATAGTAAAGATCAGCAATGTTAAGGCAGTTAGAGACCTTCCTAGTATTGTAAGACCTGTTGACACTATATGCAGGGAATGTTTCATGGGAAAGCATGTAAGGAGTTCCTTCAGAAGCAAGAAAAACTCAGCTGAGAACAAATTGGACCTAGTGCATATAGATTTGTGTGGTCCTACTCAAATAAGATGATACTATGGAGAAAGGTATTTCATTTTGTTTGTTGATGATTTTTATAGGATGATGTGGGTTGCGTTCTTAAAGGAGAAGTCTGAAGCCTTTGAGAAGTTTAAAATATTCAAAGCTAAAGTTGAGAATGAATCCAGATTAAAACTAAAATGTTTGAGATCAGATAGAGGAGGAGAGTTCACCTCTAATCAGTTTTATGATTATTATGAAGAACATGGTATTAAAAGACAGTTGAGTGCACCTAGAACCCCTCAGAAGAATGGGATTATAGAAAGGAGGAATAGGATCATACTTGATACAGCGCACACTATGATGATTGAAGGAAAATTTGCACACACCTATTGGAGAGATGCAGTGAACACATCAGTATATACTATCAACATAACCCAATTAAGGCCAGGCATATATAAGACATCCTATGAACTTTGGTTTGGAAATGTACCTACAGTAAAGTACTTCAGAATCTTTGGTAACAAGTGCTACATCAAAAGAGATGATGGTGTTGGTAAGTTTGATGCTAGAAGTGATGAAGGTATTTTCCTTGGTTATTCTACTAAAATAAAAGCATATAGATGTTTCAATTTGAGATTAAAGAAGATA
>MU227831.1:1274373-1286238 GCA_018584345.1 Thuja plicata | reverse complement strand
CAATGGATGAAGAGGTATGTTTACTTTCATAGATTGAACCCTTAAGTGTTGAAGATGCTTGTAATGATTCTGATTGGAAGAATGCAATGAAAGAAGAATTAGATCAGATAATCAAAAATGATACATGAAAATTAGTCCCTAGACCTAGTGACAAAAATGTGATTAGAACAAAGTGGGTATTCAGAAACAAGATGAATGAAGATGGTACAGTAGTTAGAAACAAAGAAAGATTGGTATACAAGGGATATGTGCAAAGAGAAGGAATAGACTACACTGATACATTTTCCCCTGTGAGTATACTAGAAGCCATAAATTTGTTCTTGGCATATGCAACAGTCAAAGACTTTAAAGTTTATCAAATGGATGTAAAATTAGCTTTTCTGAATGGTGATTTGAATGAAGAAGTCTACATTGAACATCCTGAAGGATTTAGTCTTTCAGATGAACCAGACATGGTATGCAAATTGAAGAAAGTACTCTATGGTCTTAAACAGGCCCTAAGAGCTTGGTATGAGAGACTTGATGGTTATCTTACCGAGATTGGATTCAAGAAAGGAATAGCAGATTATAACCTATTCACAAGAGAAACACCTGATGGATTATTGTTAGTTTCTATATTTGTTGATGACATTATCTTTGGGGGTAATGATAAGCTCAGTAAAGCATTTGCAAAAGAAATGCAGAATGAATTTGAAATGAGTATGATTGGTCCTATAAAATACTTTTTGGGACTTAATGTAAAGCAAACAAATAAAGGTATATTCATCAATCAGTCTAAATATGTGAAGGAAATACTGAAGACCTTTCAGATGGATGATTGTAAGCCAGTATGCACTCCCATGATAATAGGAAGCAAGCTTTCAAAAGATGATGACTCCACATCTGTTGATAAGACATTGTACAAATCTATGATTAGTAAACTCATTTATCTAACTCAATCTAGACCTAACATATCTAATGCAGTTGGCATTGTTGGAAGATTTACAGCTGAACCCAAGAAGAGTCACCTAATGGCAGTCAAAAGGATATTCAGATATCTAAAGGGAACTATAGACTATGGCTTATTGTATCCTAAATCAGAGAATGTAAAACTTCATGTGTATATAGATGCAGATTGGGTAGGTTGTATTGATGACAGAAAGAGAACTTCAGGAGGAGTAGTATTCCTTGGAGACAGGTTGGTTTCTTGGATAAGCAAGAAGCAGAACTTTATTTCTCAGTCAACAGTAGAAGCTAAATATGTTGCAGCAGCACTAAATTGTTCAACTATGGTTTGGATCAAGCAAATGGTTAAAGAATTTGGCATTCAGGTTGATTATCCTATTTTTATTCATTGTGATAATACTAGCACTACCAACATGTCTAAGAACCGTATGATGCACGCAAAGACAAAACACATAGAGATTAAGTACCATTTCTTAAGAGAGAAGGTTGCAGATAAAGAAGTAAAATTGGACTATGTGAGCACCAAAGAATAGTTGGTAGATATTTTCACAAAGACCTTATCAAAGGATACTTTTGATTATCTCAGGGAGAAGTTGAGAATAATTCCCTCTCCAAAGTCTGTTTAGAAGAAGCAGAAAAGACATCAGTCAATAAGTGACTGATGAATGGTTGACTACTCTACTTCTAGAGTAGTACCTGTGCTTAAAGGAATATGGCACCCTTTTCCATTGATGTCAAAGGGGGAGTATATAGTAAGGAGGAGTATGTACTAAGGGGGAGCATATACTCTAGGGGAGTATATACATAGAACAAAAATACAGACAAAGGAACTGCAGCAGTTTAGAGAAATATTTGATGAGGATATTGAGAAGATTGCAAAAGAAAGAGGACACCATGAATAGAGGATGTTTTTGATATAATATGTTACCAACAATGTCAAAGGGGGAGATTGTTGGAGATTTGATTCTGAGAGTTGATTGTTTGTATGTTTGTCATTGATGACAACAAATAATACACAGTAGTAATTCTGTATGAACTTATCTAAATGATGACATGAAGACTTGCATGGATAGATACATGTTTTTGACATGTTTATTATGTTATTTTCATACACGCAGACCCAGATATGATGTTTCAGTAAAGTTATGTAATTCTGTTGTTGACAGTTACAATTCTTGAAGCGTAACTATATAGGGCCGACATATATAACATGTTTCATGAGTTGCACCTATCTTCAGGATATGTGTGTGTATATTCATGGTCAGTTATGAGTTAACTATCTTTGGTTAAATGTGCTTATCATATTACATCAAGATCATGTTGTTTGAGTTGATTTGGTGAAGCCGACTCAGTGAAGCACCGCATCTATTCAGCATTGACTTGCACGGACTTAATATTGTTTGTGTTCTTAGTTAAGCCAACTAAGATATTGATGAAGTGTTTTTAAGAGCCAACATGACCTTCTAATTTGGAGAAGATACTTATAGTATTTCAATTGTTATACGCTAAGTGTGAATAATATGAAAAGTTAAGAAAGATGTACAGAGCAGATTATCAGAGTTGGTTCATTCATTAAGGGTCTATGTGAAGAAGAAGTGAAAGATTGTAATACATTGGAACTGATCAAGATAGTAGGTCTACTCTATAGTTCATCATTAGATATAGATCATATCTGGTATTCAGAAGGTTGTAACCTTCACCATCAAGCAGTGAGCTTTTGGACAGTGAGTCCACCACCCCTAACAGGGTTATTTGTAAAAGACTCCTAACAGGGTTCGACCCTTAACCAGGTCACTATAATTATTGCATTATATTGTACAGCTCCTAATAGGGTTGAAATATCTTCTAATAGGGATTACTACAAACAAGTATAGTTTATTTTGGGTGCTAATTCCCACCGGGGTTTTTACCATTTGGTTTCCCCATAATCAAATTGTGTGTTGAGTACTATGTTATCTGATTATGCATTTAATTTGTTGTATACTAAAGTTAAAGAAGTAAAAAGGACTTAAGTTACTGATAACTGATTCACCCCCCCCACTCTCAGTTATCCTTTGGGACTATTCTAATAGTTTCTAGGTTTTAGCTTCTCCCTAAGTTTATCTTAAGGGGGGGTGTTAGAGTAATAAAGTGATTCCACTTATTAATTAAATCATATTGATTTAATTATTAAGTCACTTATTATCTCTCTTTTACTTAAGCTAAACTTTAGGCATTTAATAATTAATTATTATTATGCAACCTGGATATTTCCCCTTTAGGGTTTCCCTTTTAGGGTTTTGGTATCCTTTTATAAGGATTCCCTCTTTGTAAATTATTCAATTCGATGGTTATTAATTAATTGAGGATGTTATTGCATTGAGATTTTTTCTCCATTGTTTGCACAAGATATTTCCTCTTCCATCGATCTGTTATTTTTGGCCTCCATATATTTTTTTCTTCTCTCTTTTTGTGACAGGTTTGCATGCAGGTATTTCTTGGGAGCTGTGGGTTGATAGTTTTCATCAACTCCAATAGGCTCTACCAAATTAAATCAAACATCACACTTCTATTAAAACACTTTTAGTGCCTTTAGATAATAATCATTAACTCATAACTAAACATGAATGCTAACATGCATATCCTGAAGATAGGTACAACTCATGAAACAATGTAAATACGTCAGCTCTTAATAGATAATCTCCAAAAACTATAACTGCCAAAACAGATTAACATAACTCAACTAAAATTGCATATCTGAATCTATGTGTATGAACATTGCATCCAAAACATGTCTACAACATATACATAAATGCACAAGGCTCTAGAATATATGTACTGATAATTACTTACAGGACACTGTTGTATATTATATGTTGTCATTAATGACAAACATATAATCAACTATTTGCACAGAAGCAAATCTCCAACATTCTCCCCCTTTGGAATTAGTATCAAAAAATTATCATTTAAAAATTACTATACATAGTGACTCCCCCTTTGTACATGCTCAATATATGTATATGACGCACCGTAATTATAGTTTCCCCCTTTACTATACACATATACATATATTTCCCCCTTTTTTGAAAATAATGACAAAAAGAATAAAGCTTACACTTCATAAAAAATCTTAGGATGGGCTTGGTTGATATTTACCAGTAGCTTCTCCCATTCCTCCTTTAAATTCTCAAGGGTTAATAGCTCTAAGTTTATCTAAGCATGCATATCATATATGCTTTCGGTGACTGACAGTTCTGGGGTGGCAATCAATTTGTTTGCCAATGTCACATGCTTTTACATCATAACTAACAATGGTAGTAACATTTCTTGTAGCTCGGTTACTTTTTCTCTTATTTTTTCCTCTTCCTACTTCAAATCTAGTCTCAACCACTGGTTTTGGAGAACCTTGGTGTAGTGAATTTGCAATGCATGTTTCTCGGTTGATAGACTATTTGCACTATCTTTTAGATCTTGATCTATTTTCTGCATCTTTTCACTAATCTCGGTAGTGAAGTGGTCTAAAGTGCATAATTGTAGTAGAATTGTAATGGCTTAAGATATAAGAGTTTTTTAATCCATTTAAATATTCAGATGGATTTACCTTATTTATTGCCACTACCTGGCTGATTTTCTCAATAACTTTGTATTGTATCTTCTTTTTTGCTCTCTCTTCCAATTTTTTCTTATCATCAATATATGGTTGGTTAATTTCCTTGGTGAGAAGTGCAATTTGATCAAGTATGGGGGTTTGTTCATCTATGTTCACATTAGGAAAAACTTGCATGAGAATCTCCTTAGCAGTCTCTAGCACCTGTGCACTTTTGCATTCTTGCCTCAGCTTATCATGTGCTGCTTTTTGGGTGCAAATTTATCCATACCTTGTTAAATATTCAGGGTCAAGTGTCTTTGGATCAAAATCAGGGATGAAAATGATCTCATCAAGTGTCATGGGACCCTTTCTTCCTTTCTTCTTTTTCTTCTTCTTCTCTTTGGTTCTCAATGAAGGAGATAATATTAATTCTAATTGATCCTTTTGCTTAGTTTGTTTCTTTTTTGGATCGGTACTTGGTGTGATGACTTGTGAAGGTGCTTCGGTAGCTGACCTGGTGTCAGTAGTAGAAGTGTCAAGTGTTGATATTTCTTTGTTACCTTCACATTTTTCAGCTACATCAGTGGTATCCTTAGGTGCATCACCTTGTGTTATTACACCACTATGCTCAGTTTGTGTACCTTGTGTATCACCCTTGTCTTCATTTGTTTTTGTAACCTACTCAGGTGTCTTCTATTGTTCTTCACTCTCTATCTCAATATCTTGTACCAAAATAGGCAACTAGTCTAGTGCCATTTCTCATGCAACCTTTGTTGTGTCTTGCTCATCTATTGTCTTGGTAGCTTTGATTGACTTATCTTCCTTAGCCTTATCATCAGTATCACCTTCATTTATGTCTTATATTATGATCTTTGGATGTCCTAGACTTGTCAATAGTTCAAGAATACCATCCAGTAAAATTTCAACAGCTGCATCTTAAACATCAATTGGTTCTATACTCGGTCAATGTCCCTCAATATCAACTATAGATGAAATGTTTGTTTCTTCATTGGTGTCCTTGACTTCCTTGGGTGGATTCAATAGTTTATTCCATATTTGGGTTCTCTCTATATCCACTTCCTTCAAATTTCATTGTAGGATATTCAATGTTCGTGCCTTTTTAGGAAATTTCTTGGCATACTTCTACATGATATCATTTATTTGCTCTACTGTCCAATCAACTGTAATTAGAGTGAGAGCTACCTCTCTCATCTATTTCTTAGTGGTGAGTGTATATGATCATCATGTTGATATCGTATCATATAATTCAGAGGAAATGTAAGAATAAAATTCAACATGAACTTGTTTGAAGTTGATCATCGTACCTATGATTTCCTCTTCAAGTTTATCTTTATGCTCGGTAGTCAAATCTGCATATGCATGTATCTTAGGATGTCCTAACCGTCTGGTTGTTCTAATTTCCTATTCAATTTCATTAGTGGTTTGTGGTGTTTTTTTTCTATATAATCTTAAATTGATCAGGATTGTCATCCTTGTCATCCTTGTTCCTCACATATTTCTTTCTTTGTCTCAGAGCTAGATTCTCGGTAGTGCCCTTCAGTTTCCTTGTTTGATATCTGAACTTTGGTGAGGGCCTTGTTATCATTGTAATGCCTTTATTTAAAGGTGGTGAATCTATAGTCACCAATTGTGATCTGTTCCTTGATGGAGACTTAGTCTTTATGCTTTTGCCTCTTTTGGCCTTAGGTTCCTCAACTTGTGCTTCATCAGACTCAATGGCATCAACATCTTGTTTAGGTTCTTCATCTTGACTAACTGAGGTCTTCTCCTTGGTATCTTCAATTGACTTGTCCAATTCTTCACCGGTGATAGAAAATTTTATTTTCAAGGTCTTGACTATCATAGTCTTTTTCCTTCCCATCTTTTCAACTTGTAGACCTATAGATATTTGGGTATGTGCTTCATCATATGTGCCAAAACTCATGGAATATTTGTCAATTGGTTCATTTAACAATTTCTCTAGCTTCTAAAGCAATATCAATGTCTAACTCATAATCTATTAGAGGTAGCCATGATGTCCTCAGTTGTGTTTCTTTGATGAGTTTAGTATCAGTATCAACTATAAAACAAATTTCATCATTGTATTTTTCTACCAACTGCACTGGAATCCGAGTTTTCTTTTCCATCCTAGCTTTGAACTTAGCAAAATAATCATTCATAACCGGTTCAAAATTTGTGTCTAATCTTGTATTAAAATCACTGATTTGCAGTGTAATTAGTTGGTTGGTCTTCCATTTAATAGTACCGACGGAGGGAAAGAAGTTTTATAGGTAGAATAATGTGCATAGAAGTAATGAACCAAACTTACAAGTGTTTGACCATGCTGATATGATGGTTTTCATGTTTTCTTCAAGTTGCCTCTGCAACAGCTCAGTGAGATCAAGTTGTAAACCTTTCTTTACAATCTTGTAGGCAATGTCAATAGCTCTGTATGCAATGTTGTTCAGTCTTTTGGATTGGAATATTGTGTATCCAATAACATAAGCACCAAACCTAAGTTCAAGATCACCGATTTATTTTATCTTTAGACCTCTTCTGTCCCACTTGGCTCCTGTAATCTTTTCTATCTCGGTTCTCAGTGGGTGTCTTAGGGATTTTTTTTGTTAGATATGGGATACTCGATTACTACATGAATGAAATATTACCATTCAGTTTGAAAGACCTTTGAAAAATTTAGGGCATTGGTTAACCCTTTGACCTCCAGATGCTTATGATCATCCTTTAATTTATCATCTGTGCATAGTGACTAATACATAGAAATAAGCTCAAAATCCCCTATTTCACCTATCTTATAGTGAATTTAAGAATGCACATCTTGAACCAACAGAACCCTAGGTGGAATTGATGAAAATGCACCTTTCTCGTCAAGTTGGGTTGCAACCTGTGGATGTATCTTGTAGCTTGGCTATGTGCAAGTGGAGTTCTTAACAAGAACAACCTTTTTCTCCTTCTCCATCTTTGCCTTCATAGTTTGAGATGAGGATTCCATGATTTCTGATTTAGGGTTTCCATGAAAAGTGTTTGAATGAATCGATAAGTGTAAAATACATAATGAATAACCTCTTAACTTCTCGAAATAGACTCAGAATCTATGTAGAATGCTTGAAATAATCTACTTTAGATTTTCTCTCAATTTCTCTGCTCTTCTCTATGATCATTGTGTTAACAAATGAGTTCACATTGATCAAATTTATAGCAAATGACTTTAGGCAGTGCAATAAATGATCGTCACCAACCACTTGATGGACAAACTCTATGCTCAGTTACTACTGACAATACATCAGATCGGTGTGTATACCAAATGCTTGGTTTCCATAGAAACTCGGTTGTCTCACACATATTCACCAACTAGCATTACTAACTCATTACATATTAACCAACTCAACTAGATTAAAGTAATAAAAAATATAATACCATAGTGCATCTCAATTCATGCTAATTTGGTATTTGTATAATAAATATAGGAACTGATGTAAGATATAAATTTGAAAAACATAGTTCCTTACCTACTTGTATTGCTCAGGTGGAGATGGTGGAACCACCTAATCCATCAGATGAGGTGTCACTGACTATTGTTCTTGGTACTGCATTATCATTTGATGCTTTCCTCCACATTTGATTTCTAATCCTCAGGATTTCTTCAATTGTATTTCCATTTCCATAAGTATTTATTCAGTCTGCACAATCTCTTCTTAAGTGACTGACTTTATGACAGTGAGAACATGCCAATCTAGAGTTTGACCAATTCCTAGAATTAGTTTTCCATTGTCTCATAAATTTTTCTTCTATATGTCCATATTTACAACATGTTGTACAACTACTCCAAGTTTTGTAATCCCAAGCATAAGCATTACCTTGTCTTCTCGGTTAATTTACATTTTCTTGTCCTATAGGATTCCAGATTTGATTTTTTTCCTGCATGCTTGTGATGTATGACCATGCATGTTTCAATTCTGACAGTATTTATCCATGTATGGTTTCTTTTTTGGTTTGTTCAACTTGGATCTACATTCATGTGCTTTATTTCCACACTTATTACAGCTATAACAAATACCATTAAATTTAGGACGGTTTCTAGGAATACCTTTTGCTCTGCTTCTACAAATATTTGATGTGTGGCCTGGTTTTTCATAGTGATGGAAAGAGGGCTTCTTAGGCTTCAGACTTGAGTACACATTCCTTTGTTCAGCTTGATTTGATGATTCTCCTTGCTCAATATACCCTAATCCGGTAGTGTTGTTCAATCTTCTTTGATAGTTCAGAAATCCATCCATTGTCTTAGTACTTTATTCAGATCTCTTAATCACTTTATTATGTTGTTGTAAAATCTTCACTTCATTTCTCAGTTTTTCATTTTCTTCTTTAAATACACCAATGTCTTCTATTCTTCTTGCAAGTTTAGTATTTACTCATTTTTCCTCATGATTCATAACAACCACTTGATTGGTGATCTCAAAGTAATGTTCAGTAAGTCTCAATATATCAGATTATTTTTCTTGTACCTTTTCATTCATCTATGTTATTTCATCAACAAATATGTTTCTATCTTGTTCATCTTTCTTTGTATCATTCAAGACTTCAACCATTCCAACCATTTGTGTATCTTGACCGATCTGTAGTGCTTTCACTTGTTTAGTAAGTTGTTTATTGCTCTGAAAATATCTTTGCTATGATTCCTTTAGATGCATTAGATATGCTACCAGATTCAAATCTAGATGTGTCAAATGGGTCATGAATCTCTTCTTCCTGATAGTCAGTCTCACGATAGCGAAGTTCCATGTCCTTTATCTTAATCAACATCTCCCTGAGTTTCTTTGGCTTCTTTGTATTGTTTCACATAGGTCTGCAACTGTAGCTTCTAATTTTTAATAGTCTTATCAAGTGTATACCTTTCCATTGTGATATATTTTCTCTTCAATGATTAAACCTTCTAAACAAGAGAACAAGCTCTGATACCAATTTTTTTTATAATGGAGAGGTGTGTAATGAGAGGGGAGGGGTGAATCAGTACCTTAAAAAAATTTAAACTAATATTTGTAACCAAATTTTGTGTAATAACTAACTGAGTAGATTGCATATACCAAACACATAATGTCACTACTGAAATGTAAATGGATATAAATTAAACAATACACATACATAAAAATTAAGTACTTATGACACTAGTATTTTGGTATCGCATAAAACCCTTGTTAGAAGGTAAAAACTGTGGTGGGGATGAGACCCATAAAACTTCACTACTACAGTAAATAAAGTAACTTGTTAAAGCTTACAAATATTGATCACTTCTGATAATATTACCTTGTTAGGAGTAACAATAAGATCGATTAGATCTACCTCGTGAGAGGATTTAGCAACACAAAGTATGTGTACACTTAGTTAAGAGATTTACATAAAGATGGTTAAGTCTACTCTTTTTGGGGATTTAGAGGTCTATTAAAATTGTTAGAAAGTAACAGAATTGTGATCTGAGTAAATAAAATCTCACTATTGTTGATACATATCCTTTAAGTGCATAAAAAATTTATCACCTTAGTATGAATGATAATACCTTCTGCTCTGTAGCCTTGCCTATGTTTTGAAAATTGGTTACTGCAATGTAGTCTATCTTAAAACCCTTGTATGATCTCTGATATTTGTAGTATGGAGCTTACTTGATCATTGTTTGATCAACATACATTACAAAATGACATCTTTACATTATATGTCAAACTCTATGACCTAGTTAGGGTTTTACAATATCATCCCTAACCTAAGATCAATGGTGTACACAATTTACCTTGATCATCTAAACATAGGAGATATAAATAATTAATGCTATGAATCCATAATTAATGTTCTCCTCGATCATTGTAAACCATTATCTAGGATGAAAAAAAAAAATTTACCTAGATTAATGTGCCATAACAAACTTTTATGTGGCCTCTGGTCCACTCGGTAAATCCTATCTCTCGGTGCTCGGTTATACTCCTTCTCAGTAAATTTTGTCTACTTAGTAATTACTGCACTCATTTAACTCTGTGTGTGATCAATGCACTTAGTTAACTTTGTACTTCAGTGATTTTACCAACTGGTCAGTTTGTGACTCTGTTATCGGCTGTCCATTTGAGTACTTGAATACTAATGATAACTTTGAATGCTCATTTGTGATGAAGGGGACTCCCCTTAATACCACAAGTACATGACAGAAACAAAGAGAAACAACAAAAATTTGCAAGAATAGAAAATTGGCTTCTTATAGGCTCCACAAATGTGGAATTACAAACTTCAGAATTACAATATCAAAAGCCACATGGTCATCCCTTCCAAAAATCTATAGGACAAAGCCTCAAATAACCACCTAGAACTACCCTAGAAAACACCACGGGCCTTCCTTAAATAGGCAATTTTCCACTACCCGAGAAGGTTCCAGAAACCTGGCCATTAAGGCTGATTACCCTTAGCATTTAATTATTTTTAATTTTTATTACAAAAGGGTCGGCTTTAAATATTTACAAAACATGAGATTAGGTAGCCCAACTTTCGGAAGCCATAACTTTTGAACTGTAGCTCCGATTGGCTATTATAGCCACTTTCCAAAAAGGGGAGATCGCGATCTACAGTGCCTGACTTGCAAAGCGCCAGTCAACCAGGGGTTTGACCTCGATCCAGAGCCTCTAAGGTCTTGAAAATTGAGCTCAAAGGTTTTGCACCCTAAAATCTCAATAGTAAATCCTTAATAACTTTGCCAATACAAATGATCTGGCAATGAAATTCAACTGGCATTCTTATATGACTAAGATGAACCTTCACCTGGAAAATTAGAACATTCTAAGTTCAAACGAACAACTTACTAAAAATAGTAAGTTTCCAAAAATTGCAACTTTGTACAGAATAGCCCTTATTGAATAGAAAAACACATATTTTTGGGTGATGCAAGATTGCCCTTACACCCAGGATGCTCCTGCATCAGACACCCGGGGTAATTTGAGAAGTGGCACTATCACGTCTTAGGTGTGCAGAGGAAAACCAAGCTAGTCAGCCTCCTTTGTCAACCATGATGAATCTTCTATAGGTCGTCCTCTCCATTTGACCAGATATTCTTCATATGTCCGGTTCCTTGTGCTTCTACCAACACGACTCTCTAGTATATCTTCAATCTCCTTGGTAGCTGAAATAGTAGCTGGAATACTCCACTGTGTTTTTGTCACCTCACCTTCAGCACCCCCTTCATGGTACTCTATCAAATCTATAATGTTAAATACTGGTGAAATATTCAACTCAGTAGGCAATTCTACCTCATAAGCATTTCCTGAATCATGCTTCTTCAGTATCTTACATGGCCCAAA
>MU227831.1:1234521-1258859 GCA_018584345.1 Thuja plicata | reverse complement strand
TACAGATGATCTGGCAATGAAATTCAACTGGCATTCTTATATGACTAAGATGAACCTTCACCTGGAAAATTAGAACATTCTGAGTTCAAACGACCAACTTACTAAAAATAGTAAGTTTCCAAAAATGGCATCTTTGTACAAAATAGCCCTTATTGAATAGAAAAACACATATTTTTGGGTGATGCAAGATTGCCCTTACACCCAGGATGCTCCTACATCAGTTTGGAGTAACACATCAATCTTAAAATCTAAACAATCCTTTAATATTTATTTTTATGAACATAGATGTTTATCATTTGTATTGAAGAATACAATTTATTTTGTTAATTCCTTGAAGAGTGAATCATTTGGTCAGCCTACCTGAGTTTAGAACTCGAATAGAAGAAGGATGAGAATCCCTATTTCACTAGTATTTTCTCTTGTCTAGTTCATGGTCTGGTGTGTAAAGCTCTGCATAATATTAGTTATTATCATCTGTAGAATGTGTTACCAATTATTGCAGTAAAAGGAAGGATAAAAAGTATAAATCCTTGATCCACTATCAAATTTATTGAGAAGTGGTAAATTGGAAAAGGTACACCCGCCTAAGTCTGTGGAGCTCAAAGAAGAAGGAGGATCAAATCCTCATTAATTATACTTTTCCTTGTTTGAATCAAGTCTTGTGAATCAAAGAGTCAAGCATTGATGCTTAATAAAGGTCCTACAAGAAAAAGCTCTAATAGGTAGCATAGCATCTTGGGATGAATTTGTCAGGTGTTTTAGGGAACAATATCATGAACGTGTTAACTCACGTTACATGTTGAATGAGTTAAATAATATTAAGAAGTTCCCCAATGAAAGTATGGCTGATTTCAATAATAGATTTTAGAAAGCCATGAAAAATTTATTTCAGGTGTTAAGATTGGATGAGCAAGTGTGTTTAACCTCACACTTCAATGTTGCATATGGAAATATGTCTTACCTTCTTAAGGATAAGAACCCACGCACTCTGAGGGATGCTTAAAATACAACCATAGAAATTTAAAGCAATATAAAAGCCTCAGGAAAATGGGGAATGGAGAGGATGGTAAATTGTGGAAGGAGACAAGAGGACAGACAAGAAAACCTATCAAGGAAGATGATAGGGTGGATAAATTGATGAGTGCGGTAAAAGATCTTACTACCAATATGGAAAAAAATTATAAAGGTTTTCATGATAAAAATTATCAGTACCAGAGGTATGATAGACAACCAAATTTGAGGGACATGCCATATAGTACAAACTAGAAAGTTGGCAAGTCTATCCATGCTAATAAAGAGAACTAGAAGTCCAACGAAACCTCTAATCCTTTAAAAATAAATAGTAAAAACAATGTGGAGAATAACCCTTCGTGTATTTTCTTTTAATATGCCTCAATCTTCTTTCCAGTGTGTTGTAGCACAGGCCTTAGCCGAACAAATGAAGGATTGCAGTGAACAGACATGTTCAAGATAAGAAGGCCCCACTGTAAATATGTTTACTATAAGAAGACCTTATCCATGATCTTTTGGAGATAATGAACCTCTTGAAAATCTAAGTAATAGAGGAGGAAAATACCAAGAGTACCAGCCACAAGTTGTTTCTCATTCAGATGATGAATTTGGTACTATGTGAAAAAAAACTATTAATGTTTTAGATTATGATAAGGAACATCCTCATTTCAGACTACCAAGTGATGAAGAAAAAAAGTCCTTGACCATAGCAGCAATAAATCAGGCTAGAAGTGCCTATAATTTGAGAATAGGAGGGTGGAGCATGGTCAAGTAAAATTTGCTTATGTATTTATTAAAGAAGATGCCCTAGAGGTTGCTTCTGAATCTCTTGCCAAGGATAAAAAAGGAAAAGAAAGTTACTAAACAAGGAGGATCCTCTTCTACCTAAAAGGAGGAGGAAGTGAAAGTAGAGGAACAAATTACTACTGACAAGGGAAAGAAAGGTAAGAGGAAAAATGATGTATTTTTTGAATCGCCTGCATTTGACATGAGGCATGCTCTTACAAAAATGAAAGTATCATTTCTCCTGATGGAAATGTTGAAAATTAAAGAGCACAGAAAATCTGCAATGTCACTTTTTAAAGGGATAGAAGATATCCTGATTGCAAACAAGAAGGAAAATAAGAAGAAGGAGGTTTCCTTTGAGCCAGAGACCCTTATACTATAGGTGGGTAATATGACTACTCAAGATCCATCTCAAGTGGACCCCTTTTATGTCACTTTGTTGATAAACAACAAACTTGTAAAGAATTGCATGATTGCCTCTGGTGCTGTTGCAAATGTCATGCCATATAAAGTGATGAAAGAATTAGGGATGAGTGTGAATACTTGATATAGGAGGTGCTATGTCATGGAAAATAGAGAGCTCCATGTAGTAGGAACACTAAAGGGAGTCGAGGTAAAGATAGTTGTATTTCCTGAAGCCACATACAAGATAGATGTGGTTGTTGTGGATACCCAACCCCATTATGGCATGCTATTGTCAAGACAGTGGGCTACAGTAGTAGGAGGTCATGTACAATTGGATTTATCTTATGCAAAAATCCTAGTAAATGGAATGAAGTGAAATTGTATAGGGAGACACGAGCACCAGTCACTATTAAAAAGGTGCCAAGTGACATGCTCAATTTTTGTGTCAAGGTGGACATAGAGAACTTTAGAGTGGAGAATATCCTTCCAGAATGCAAAAACACTAATCAAATGGTAGAGGAACTAAACACACAAAAGGTTGGCTTGTGGAAAATGTACTTTAATGGAGCTTGTTCCAAAGAGGGATTAGGAGCTGGTAGCCTATTTATTTCTCCATCAGGTGCAACTTTCAAGTATTCTTTCTTGATATCTTTTCTATGTACAAACAACACTGTTGACTATGAAGCCCTCTGTTTGGGGTTAGACATTGTATCTAGGCATGGTATTAAATTCTTAAAGTTCTTTGGGGATTTTGAATTTGTTGTAGCACAATTTAGATCCAACTATGTTTTAAAAAATGATGGGTTAAAATTGTATAAACATGCAGTTTGGGATCAAATAGAATTGTTTGATGCTTTCAATATTAATTGGGTAGAGAGGTCAAAAAATATTATGGCTGATTTCTTAGCCAATGTTCCTTTTTAAAATGATGTGCCCCTGAGTGGTGCATCCATTTTTTAAGTAATGAGTAGGCCTGTGGCGCCAGACAATGTATAAAATTGGCAAGTTTTTCAGGATGACCAAGATACCCTCAGCTTTATCCAGTGTCTCGACGACTATGAGGGAGAACATGTTGATTATAGTTCTTTGGTCGAAGTGGTTGATGGAAAAGACATGTTTTTTGGAAATGAGGTGGTTCATCAAAATTCTAATTAGATCCCCAAGAGGTTGGTGGAGGTAGAGGCATTGTTTACTAATCAGGATAATTTCATGTCTAAAAAGAGCAATACTAAACTTGAGGACCTAGAAGAGATGAATTTGGGATCAAGAACAACACCCCAAAATGTATATATTGGAAAGAATTTGGACTCCCATGTTAGAAAAAATATGATAAAGTTATTTAAAAAACACAAGCATGTATTTGCATGGTCATATGAGGACCTTAAAGCTTATAGGTAGGACCTATTTCAACATGAGATCCCATTGAATCCATATATTAAACCATTTAGACAAAAGAAAAGGCCGATTAATCCATTATTGGCCCAAAAAATGTGACAAGAACTGATGAGGTTAAGAGATGAAGGAATTATTTAGCCTATAAGACATTCAACATGGGCATCCAATTTAGTCCCAGTAAGGAAGAAAAATGGTGACATAAGGCTGTGTGTGGATTTCAAAAATTCAAACCTTGCATCTTTGAAAGACAATTATTCTTTGCCAAATATGGAGGTAAATTTGCATAAAGTCACTCGTTGTGACCTACTATCAATCATGGATGGCTTCTCAGGGTACAACCAAGTATTGGTGAAGGATTCAGAGCAGTTTAAAACTGCATTTACTAATCCTTGGGGGACTTATGTATATATCAAGATGCCTTTTGGTCTAATGAATGCAGGAGCAACATTCCAACGAGCTATGGATTTTTCTTTTAAAGATTTTATTGATTTATGTATGGTGATTTATCAGGATGACCTGACAAAAAATTCTAAGGAAGAAAAGGATCATTGTGATCATCTTGAAAAGGTTTTCATTAAATTTGTTGAATATGGTGTGTCTTTGAATCCTAAGAAATGCCAGTTTGCAGACACAAAAGGAAAGTTGATGGGGCATATTGTATCAAAGGAAGGAGTAAGGATTGACCTAGAGAGGATATAAGAAATCCAAAAGGTTGTTTACCTAAAGAATGTCAAGGGAGTGTAGTATTTCTTAGGAAAGATTAATTTTTTTAAAAGGTTCATTGACAATTTTATAAAAATTGTGAAACCTATAATAAATTTTTTGAAGAAGGATGCTAAGTTTCAATGGGATGATTGGGCATAGTCTACCTTTGATAAAATCAGAAAATAAATTTAGGAAGCCCCTATCTTGAGGTATCTTGATTATAGTAAACCATTTTCACTTTTTCTCTTTTGCATCCTTTTATACAATTATTGTTGTATTGTTGCAAAAGGATGAGGAAGGACATGAACATCCTATTGCATTTTTAAGCAAGTCACTCCAAGCTGTAGAATTGAATTATGAGGTGATGGAGAAACAAGGATATGAATTAGTAAAGGTTGTAAAAAATTTTAATAATTGATAGCATATGTGCCTCATGCAGCGGTTAAGGACATTCTCACCCAGTCAGAAGTTACTAGGAAAAGATGCAAATGGATAAATAGGGTTCAAGAGAGAAATCTAGAAATCCATATCACAAAACTAGTAAGAGGATTAGGCTTAGAAAAGCTCACGAATGAAGAGAATATGGATTTGGTGCAAATAAATAATATGGAGTTGCAAAACCCAACACTGACTACCATTGAAATATAGCCTTGGTATTCTCATATTGTATACTTCATCAAAAATGCCAAGTGCCCTAATACCATGACTGAAAATGAGAAGAGAAATATAAGACTGCAATCCTAGAAGTATACCTTAATAAAAGGAGAATTGTATTGGAAGAATAGGGATGGTGTGCTCTTGTTTTGTTTAGATGAGAGGCGGGCTGGTAGAGTATTGAATAAGATGCATGCTGGTTTGTCTGGTGGAAATTTTTATGCTAAGATAACTGCCCACAAAATTATCAGGGTTGGTTACTATTGGCCCTATATTTTCAAAGATTCTTTCATCTTTATACAAAACTATGAACCTTTCCAAAGGTTTTCTTCCAAATTGAAACTTTTAGGAGCTTTATTATTGAATCCAGTATAAGATCAAGCCCCTTTTACTATGTGGGGAATTGATTTCATTGGAGAATTTGCAAAAAATTCCAGTGGTAGACATAGCTAGATCCTGGTTGATACGAACTATTTTACAAAATGGATTGAAGAAATCCCTACAAAGGGAGAAACAAGTAAAGTTGTCATTTATTTTTTGATGGAAAATGTCCTGACTAGATTTGGTGTCCCCTTAAAGTTAGTAACCGACAATGCCAAATGTTTTAGGTCTGGAGAGTTTCAAGATTTTTGTGATGAAAATGGAATTGTCATATCATGTTCATCTCCATATCATCCACAAGAAAATGGACATGCATAATCAAGAAATAAAAGCATTCTGCAAATCTTGAAGAAAACTTTGGAGACAAAAAAGAGGGCATAGCATTCAAAATTGAAATTAGCCTTGTGGGATGATAGAGTAATAGTAAAAGTCACTAAAGGAAAGTCACCTTTTGAGCTAGTATATAGAGTGTAGGCTAGGTTGCCTATGAATAATTTGCTTCCTATATATAAGTTCATCATGGATCAGGAGTTGTAAGTAAATGATTCTCTACATGACAGGATGGTCCAATTCATTGAGATTGATGAGAATAGAAGGGAAGGATAGAAGAAACATATAAGAATTCAACAGAAGATGAAGTACTTGTTTGAAAAAAGGGTCGGTACCAAAAAATTTCAACCAAATAACATAGTATTGCAATGGAATGCCAGGGATGAAGATAAAGGAAAACACAAAAAGTTTGAATATCTATGGTTGGGGCCTTTTATTATTCACCAGGTACATGGAAAGGATTCTTATTTTCAAAAAAATATGAATAATGAAGAACAAGAATCGCCAGTGCATGGAAAATTTCTAAAACATTTCTTCAATTGATTCTTCTTTCCATGCACAGTAGTCTTGTAGTATATATACAGATGTGTTTATTTCCTAATGTGTGTTTGTTTATGCAGTACACTAGTGTGTTTGTAGTTGTGGTTTGCCTCCCAGAATCTATTTTCTTGCATTGAACTTGATTTCAAAGCATCCTCAGATAGAGCCACTGTTGGGTCTATTTTAGGTTTTTTGAGTTGTTTAAAATTTTGGTTCCTGGTGTCCATAATTTGTGCCTTAGGATCTACTTATTTCAAATGTTCCTGCAAAGTTCTAAAAAATGTTTGTATCCCAAGGCAATTTTTCTTTGAAAATGTTTGAAAACCTTAAACCCTAGGTCTTTTGTTTTAGTAGGTTTTATGTCATCTACATTCCAAAATAATGCCCTAGTTCTTATATTTTCAAGTTGACCTTTATTCTATCATTTATGCTTTGGTTCTTTTATGTCTTTCAAGTCTCTAAGTCTCGCAAAGGATGTGTTGGTTGTATTTCCAGTTTTGAAGCTTTCTAGTAAAATTTTTGAGTTCTCAACCAGTTTCCTGCCTTAAATGTCAAAATTATGTCTAATGCTTTCAAAATCCCTCTGTAAATGATGATCTATGAGCCTAAAAATCAAAGAAGTGTGCAAAAACCCTAAGTCCTAGGTTAGTTTTCATGCATATTCTAGGAAAACCCTAGTTCATCAAAATGGTTTCTATTTCTCAGTTACTTATTCAAAAAAGTCCAATTCACTTATGTCATGTGCCTATTTTCATGTTTATAAATTAATTCGCGATGTCTCGTTAATATTTAAGAATATTCCATTTTCTTTCGAGACTTAGCAAAATGCTTTGGTCGCGTTATCTCCATAGGAAAATAATATTCTTTTCAATGTTAAAGATATTTCATGTGGGCCTTTGATGAAGATTCAGATCTTGTGGTTCGCAAAAAGTCTTGTTTAAAACCCCAGAGTTAATGATATCCTTTGGCGACTTTGAGATCATGCAGTTGTGTAGTCTCAAAAGAAAATCAGAGTTAAAGAAGCGTTGAAGCTTCCATGTAGTTGAGTGATAGTGAAAGGAAATAAGAGTTAAGTCAAAAGATGTGAGATTAAGCGATATCCATTGATTTTCCAGATAATCTAGTCGTGGGCATGAAGTCTCGAAGTAAAATCTTCAGTTAAGAAATATTTAAGCGAATTCAAGTTTCTTCACTCGTGGTTTCTCACAAATATAACAAGGTTAAGAGATGAGTTAAATACATTCAGTCACGAGATCTCTTTTGAAAGCAAGGGTTAAGTTAAAAGTTGTGAGATAAAGTGACTACCATCTGATCCAAACTTGATCCTATGGCTAGCGTGAAGTTGCAAGATAAAAGTTCAAATGAATTAAAGATTAAGAGATCTAGTGACTACCGTTAGATTAGAATAAGATCTAAAGGCTGGCGTTCAATCTCGAAAGAAACCTTGAGTCAGATATTTCTTTCAGCGACAATGATATTTAGTTAGTCGTGAAGTCTCGATACGAACTTTTGTTGATAAAAGTTAAGTAAAAATCAAGTGAAGTTTTCAGCAAGGAGATCTGAACCATGATAAACTAGAAATCTAATGGATAGTGTGAATTCTCTAATTAAAGGAAAATAGTCAAAGAAAATTCAGTGATTCAGTGGAGTTCATTCATATTTGAACACGTGTCTAAGTCATGCAAAGTTCTGAGTTAGTCCTGAAGCCTCAATGCAAACCTGAGGTTAAGAAATTCATCCTATGACTTGGAGATAGCTTAAGTCATGAAGTCTCCAGATGAACTACAGTTAAATATAAATCTAATGAGATTAAACGCGAACCGTTGGATTTGCATCATCTGATCAAAGGGTAGTCGCAAAGTCTCAAATCAAAAGAAGAAAGTACAAAATGTTTGTGAGATTTCACGTGAATCATTCAATTAAAAGAAGATGTTATGATGGTTGCGTAATCTATAAAGAAACTTAGGGTTAGTGAAATCTTAAAGAAACTTTGATTTTACACAGCCATGTAGTCTCTAAATAAACTGGATGTTTAAGAAAGAGTTATCTTTAAGCCTTAGTCACGGAGTCTCGAAAGGAATATGAGTTAAGTGATTCATTTCAGCAATTAAGAGATGAATGTTGATCAAAATTTTGATCATGTAGTGATCGTCAAATCTCATAAAAGAACTAGAGTAAAAGCTAACTCTTAGCGACAAGGAGATTGTACAATCATGCAGTCACTAAAGGAAACCAAAGTAGGAACAAGGTAAAGTATGAGGTCTTCTTCTATGCCATGTTGTATAGTCATCAGCCAATCAGAGCATAGAGATTATGAAAGCATGTTTAAAGAGTTTTTGAGTTGTGATAAATGAGCCAATCATATCATATCTTGATCTTATTTTGAATATAATAAGGTTTTACTTGAAAATTAATCATGTGTCAATTTCAAATGCCATGGCTAGAAACAAAAATTGATATCACAGCATGTAGAAGTAATGACAGAAGTGACTAGATTGAAAATCCATTATTTCAAAATAATATTTGAGCGTTGATTTCTGTAAATAAGTAGGCATCATCATTGTTCACTTCATTTCACCAAGAGTTTCAGTTTTTAGAGAGAAATTTGCATAAGTGATAAGTGTTTTCAAGAGAATGGAGTTATCCAAACTTTCAGAGTAAAGACAAGAGATTTGATCAGTTCCTATTTAGAAAAAACAAGATAAGCAGAGCAGTGAGCATTACCTCAACTAGTGGGAAGAGAAAAGATGATGATGATCTCAAGGGAAAGAGAAATTACTCAGAGGAGTTCATAGTTCTCCTTCTAGGATCCAATCAGGGAAAAAAGGTAAATGACGAATACCTTGGTGACATTTTTCTTACATTAGAGATGCAAAGACACCTGAATGTTTAATCTATCATTTGTTTAGATATTTCCACAGGAATAGTGAGGGTCATATGCCTATATCAAACCGTTGGACGTCAGGGTTAGCAAAACTAGTAGTTCATGATGTGTTTGTAGATGTATATTTATTGTTGGAACTAGCCAATAGGTATGACACTATTTCAAAGACCATTAAGAAAGATGATGACACAATCCTAGTGACCCTTGATAGGGCATCATTCATGAAAGCATTTAACATATACAACCCTTTCTCAATACAGATCAACTTGAAAGCCTTAGTTACTAGATATACTAGGGAGGCCAGTATTGTAGCTAAATTAATTCAAGCCCATGTGCCAAGAGGAATTAGAAATTATATACCACCTATCCCTAGTGATAATGCTCCCTATTTTTATAAGGACCTGGAATTCTACATGAAGTTAATTTCCTATGCCCTGTGTAGAGTTTTAGGGGTTGATAGTGGAAGAGAAAGAGTGTCCTCTGATATGCTAATGATAATTGTGGGCTTACAAAGTCCCTATGTTATTACTAATTATGATTACATTTAATATGTAATTTATAAAATGCACTAGGGATTTGTGGATATTCAAAAGAAGGAAGGAAGCCCTGAATTCCTACAGTATTCTTTGCTCGTGCATTTAATTTTATTCTACAATTTTAATATCATGGACCTACCCAATCTGATGCCTAAAATATTTTATCAAGGTCAAGCCAACCCTGTGCAACTTTGATTAAGGGTATGGAATTACACATCTAGAGACAATGAGTTATGTGCTTTTGAGAACTGGGTAGTATATCCCCTATTGAGTAGCTTAGGAGTCAACATGACCAGGCTACCAATGAAAGTACTACAAATTTTGAGGCCCTAGAAGTTTGTGGATAAGTGGAATGGAGATCACAACTAGGGAGACTTTTATTATCATCAGAATATCACTCTGATTAGATTTTATGGTTTCTCCCAACCACCAGACATTTTTTCATACAAAGTACCACCAAGAATTTATGTCATGAGGTTTTTATGGTAGATCATGCTAACTGATAGGGAGCATTTGGCTCCACATAGGAAAGGAACAGTCACACCTAGGAAATTTATTTCTTCTGATTTTGTAGTTGGTAAGAGGGTCTGTGATGTTGTGAATGGATGGTTAAGGCACTATAGAATGAATGTAGCCTTGCATAGGTACATTCATACAAAAGGGTTCATAAAGGGTGCCAAGAAACTTTTTACACCAACCATCCCAATTATTAAAGAACATCAACCATGTGAGGAAGAGGATCTTATCAGGAACATCCTTGAAGAGTATTAGATTTCAAGAAGAATAACAAAGTATGAAGACCTGATGAATTTAGAGAAACAACTCAAGAAGAAATGGATCCCATTTGGGGGTTATTTCCTAGGTATGCCCTATTTACAGAGATTAGATAGGATGATTGAGTCTTATGAGACTCTGCGCAATCAGCTGGAAGAGAAAGTTGAGGATAAGGACAGAGGTCCAAATAAATAGTCTTCCTCATAATATAGTAGTAGCTACACAATACACAGCCCACCACCAATCAATCAACCACCTCAGATTGAGGAAAACATAATTGACTTAACACAAGGACATGAGGCTGAGGTAGTTGTTGAACCTCCAATGAAAAAATAGAAGTTAGAAATAGGGGAGCCTTCTATTGTCAAGACACAGAAGAAGAAAAATGACAAAGTGAGTGCATTATTCATTGGGACAAGACCCTATGATCACCAATTGAGAAAGGTCATAAGAGAAGGAAAAAAGAAAAGAGAAGACACAGATGATAATGTTGAGATTCCTCTTTTATTGATTCAAGATGAAAGGGAGTTACAAGAAGAAGAATTCTTGAAGGATGATAAATTCATAAAAACCAAGGAATTCAAGGATTTTCGTATATGGGCCAAGCAACAACAAGTTGGGGCACATTTGAAATTGGAAGGAGGAGAAGCCATAACAAGTGAGGCCTTACAGGCTCTCCATGAATATGATCTAGAATCTGAGAACATGACCCCTGATGAGGCTAGACAATTAGTGAAGTTTAGTGGCATGTTACTAGTAGAGGGATGGGACCTGGCTTCAACCTTCATCATAGACTGAATTAGAAGTCATCTAGACGTCAAATTCTCTTCAAAAAAACAAGTGGGGGAGATGATTAAAGGATGTGATTATGATGCGAAATCCCAAACCTTAGCTATGTGGGCTCTAGCTCCTAAAAACCAAAAGCCATCACTTATAAATGAACAAGAGAAGATGGAAGGAGACAAAATCATTTTTTCTATGCACAATACAGGGGATTTATAAATTTGACTAGCCCTAACTCATGTTTCTCATTTAAATTAGGCAAAATTTGTTCAGATGTCCAATAGGTATCAAAACTTATTTGATGAAACAAGTCTTATTGTGAAGGACAGAGAGTTGGGTTTGATAAAAATCAATGCTATGGAGAAAATAATTGAAAATCTAACTCAGAAATTACAAGAGATCCCAGAAGTTGTTCCTACTAGACCTAAATAGGCTGAAGATGAACTTGTACAAATAGAGAATGCAGGGGATGCTCAGAAGGAAACACAATAGAGAGATGCAGAGAATAATAACGTGGATTTAGAATCCTTTTTTAACATCTTACAACATAGGATTAACATCCTAAAAGATAAAGCTAACTTAGTGCACGAAGCCTACAATAAGTTGTTTGGCCTACAAGTTGAGGTAACTATTTTTGTATCAATATTGAACCTCTATTTTGGGACTTGGTCAGTTAGGACCAGTTTATTTAAGCATCTCTGCATCCACTTAGGGTAGACTTTCCAGAAGTTGTAACACAAGTGGGTGATGATATATAAAAAATTGGGGTAACCTTGTCTGATGCGGAGATAATCTTCCGCCACTTCTAACTCTGCAAATACTACAACATCTATCTTAAATCTGCATTACAGATAGCTCGGCAACCATGTATCTCAGCCACCTTCATGGGCACAACTAACTTGATAATGAGCATGCATGGATATAACATATCCATCACCCCTTTCACTGTTTCAAAGTCCTCCTTTCCAAGACTCAAACACCTCATATAATGATATGCTCGACACCTTTCATGTCTGAGTTTGTGGTCATGACTCTTCATAATCATCAACTCTTCCTAATCATGTCTGTCACTACAATATTTGCTTGGGCTCCACGCAACTCCACCACCTTCGAAGCCGATGCAAGATTCTACACACAATAATTGCATAACTCAGCATAGACAGTTACTATAACCACTTACATCAACTGCCCGATATCCTTGCATTCTGCCACCTCTCCAATATGGAAACCATTTCAGTTTTCCTTGCTCATTAGGATGTACAAATGGTTTTAAAACTGATTCTTTACTAAACATCACGACCTCCATACTTCTGGATCGGGACTGTATCAAGCCCGATATATAATCATAACAGAACCATTAAAATCTCATTGAGGATGGTGCGAGACCCATTTCATATCAAAACATATCCATCATGTGGACTGCAAAAAAGACCAGAATCAACAAACTAATAAACTCTTCTCCAAAAACCTGACCCATCTTCTTATTTGGATTCCTTCATCAAAACCGATAATAAGAAACAATAGGAGGACTCAAAACAAATTTAGACTAAAATGAATATATTCAAAATGTCTGTGATTACAATTGTATGGCTCTCTGGCTGCCGCCAGAGAGCCATCTGGTTTTTCCCAAACTTCTTACTCTATTTCTTCACAAACTCTTCTCTTAACCTCTATTGACTATCTTCCCTCATCTTTTCCCATGCTCTCTATTTGATTTAATTTTTCTATTTAAAGACCATCTTCCTTGCGGTTACATGCATTTCTCTTCTTCAAGATTCTAGAAACTGTCCCTATTTAATGGTGTCTAATAATAGACAAATCCATCATGATTCTAGTTGTCCACTCAAAATGATAAAAAATCTATGGTGGTTACAAATTCCATGTAATCCATTCTAAATGTAATTTTAAACTATTTAACCATTCCTTAGACATGGTCCCACAAAATTCAGAATTACTGAAACATTACAATATCAAGAAACTCGTCATAAAGTTCAAGGGTTGAGATGCTCCCGCATCATTGTCCTTTTTCAAGGGCAAGGCAAATTAGATAGAGGTTAGATTGAATATTTTTGGATCTCATTACAATAATTTTATTCCTTCTATAAGGTTAGAGGACAATCAGATCAAAGAAGTGGAGGTATGGAGGAATAAATTTGATTCATTATTTCCTAGTAAAGAGGCATTTGTTTCTGACAATAATGAATTAGATATGGAAAGGTTTAATAAAATCTTGGATGAGGCATTTAAGGCCGAGACAGATTTAAACAAATTTGTAACAGATGTCAAGAGCATAATAGATGCTAGATGGGAGAGGAAAAAGGCACAACTAGAAAGCATTCAAAGCTTTAATTGGCCTATAGAGGAAGATGTATCAGCATGGGATATTCTTACAAAGCCCAAGAAAAGGAAGTCTGCAACAGTTGACCTTGACATCATGGATGAAGAGTAGAAGGACACCTGGCACCTAATCTTTGAGCATAGGGAGGTTAGCCTTCTGAAAGATTAGTGTATGTTATCCTGTAATGAAGTTCATTAAATCTCACAATAACTATTGGAGGCTATCTAGAATATATTCAGACAGAGGGACCAACTAGCATGAGATTACAAAAAAATCTAATTTGATTGTATTCCTATTTTGTCCTTCCACTGCTTGGAGTCTTATTTTATTTTGTCTTCTTCTAGCTTTTAGGGTTAGGTCTTAAACCATCCAAAGATTGTTGCATCCTTAATTTTTAAGGATTCCAAGATGGTTTAGACTATATATATAGCATTTGTATCATTTTAAAGAGGATGAGAGGTGAAATATAATTGCAAGACAGACTGCTCAATTTTGTCTGAGTTTTGTGCTTATTTTCTATTGAATGTATTTGAATTAGTTACAATATTAATAAAATACATTGCATTTTATGTTATATATCTTGTGTTGTCTATTTATATTTGTATTCTAGCTCTTATATGTTTAATTTGCAAGGCATTTTAGATATACCAATTACTAGGTGATTGTAAAGTTTCTTGTAAGTTCTTTCAAGGAAGGAGTAATTATTACAGGTGCTCCCAGAGAGCTAAGAATTAGTATTAGGATCTGATAATAGGGGTGTGGGAGTGAAAGGATAGTCTATAAGGCATTCTATCTAAATTTCATGTATTTACATTAATCTTTTTATTGTGGATTTGCATTTGATATTAACTTTTTACCCAAGGATTAGGCACCTGGTTTAGGGTTTGGAAAGTAGTTGATCATCATCCAATATTTAAAATAAAATCAATCATTTACACTTTAATTACAAAGAACATATAAGTTTAAGTAATTGTATCGGAGAATACAATTCAGTTTGTTGATTCCTTCAAGAGAGAATCGCTAGGTTAACCCTCCTAAGTTCAGAGAACTACAAAAGGAAGAAGGATCAAAATCCTTATTACATTAATGTTTTCTATTGTTAAATTAATGGTTTTTCTTATTAAGATCTGTATCAGATTTATTATAGTCATTTTCATAGTTTTTTATCTGTTGAACAGTAAAAGGCAATTAGCAATCCAGTAAAATCTCTAATCCACTCTAATAGATACTGAGAATCAATAATCATTTGAAGGTACCCCTGCCTGAGCTTATGGATCTCAAAGTATAAGGAGGAACTAAGTCCTCATAAATTAGGCTTTCTCTTGCATGAGTTTAAATTGGAAATATAAAGAGTAAGAATTCACACTATTTTAAGAACCTACAAGAAAAATCCCTAACAAATTGGCGACTCTGCTGGGGATGAAAATTTTTATTGAAGTATTCAAAATATATTTGGTTCTTTAAAAGTTTAAATGAAATTTTAGATTGAGTTGGCCCATCTAAGTTGCACTAAAAAATTGGCAACTCTGCTGGGGATTGAAGTAAAAATCTTGAAAGAAACTTTTAAGGAATCTCTGGTATTTTAAGAGTAAAATCAAGTTTACAATTGAGTTTTTCTATCTAGGTCATTCTTACAATATTCATATTTGGTTGTGTTATATCTTTCCCAACCTGTGTTGGGTGGTTAATATCAAAGAAAACCTTTGTAATCAGTGCTAAAGTAAATTTCATTATTCATACACATCCTTTCAATATGAATACAAGATCAAGAATGAGAGGTAACCCTGAAGTAGAGTTGGAAACTGGAATGCCAACTACTTCTGGGACTAGAATGTCTTGGAGAGAAAAATAAGAACCAAGCTAACATAGATGACTCTTCTCCAAGGAAAGAAGAAGACAACACTAGACGAAAAGATACAAACCAATCCAGTCATTATGGGAAAACCTCAGAATATGAAGAAGCCCCTGACCTAGGATTATAAACATATGCAATTACTACTACTTCTAGTGAGAGAGAAGGGACACATACGATCAGTTCAAATTCTGACATTCCTTCAAATGATCTTGTTGAAGAGGAACAGATCCTATTGATGCAGTTGGCCCTTATTCAACAAAAGAAGAGAGAAAAAGATTTTAAAAAAAAGAAAAAACATGATCAAAGAAATGTTGATAAATTTAGAAGAATATCTTTAAGACATCAAGCAATGATAAATGTTGAGAAAGATCATAAATATCAAGAGACACCAGTCACTCATAAATATTTTGGTTCACAAGCTTCTAGAGATAAAGGAAAAAAGAAAGTTACTGGAAGTGAAATTGATGAACCAAAAACTCACAAAGTCTTGACAGAACAAATGTCTAAACTAGACATTGATCTTGAAAGATCAAGAAGGGAGAAATAAAACATGGCAAAGATGATGGAAAAGGCAGAAGCTAAAGTTGTCACCTTGGAGATGAAGAAGAAGATTGACTTCTTGCAATCTTATAAATATTCTTATGCTGGTGTTGAAATACTACATCTTCGAAAACCAAAATGGCCTCCTTCCAGGATGATGAAAAATTTCAAAGGAAGCCATTTCATCTAGAAAGGTACAAAAAATTTACTTGTATTGGCATTCTTGGTTACCATAATGTAGTACCTAATGATAATGGGGAAAAACTCCCAAATTTTTTAGGAAACAATGTTATTTCTTGTGAAGTACATTTGAGAAAGTTTATAGATTTCATAGATGATTTGAATATTAATCATGAAGATGTCCTAATGAAGCTCTTTGTTCAATCCTTAGTAGAATATTCTAGGGAATGGTTTAGAGGATTGTCTAATGGTTTTGTAGAATCTATGGAAGAATTAATAGATTTATTCAAAGATCAGCATGGTGACAAAACTAATGAAGGATTTTAGTTAAATGAATTCAATAACATAAAGAAAAAATTTAATGAAGAGGTCATTGAATTCAACACAAGATTTCAAACAGCCATGCACAAGCTATTTCAAAAGAGCAGACTGGATGAAAAGGTATGTCTAGCTACATATCTAAATGCTTTTTATTCTAAAATGGGGTATGCTCTTAGAGATAAAAATCCTAGAATTCTTACAAATGCATATAAAATAGTAATGAACATAGAAATGAATAAAAGGGTGTCAGGGAAAATGGGTAGAAGATATTATGCATGTTTTAGTAGGAGAAACCAAAAAGAACCTGATTATAAAGAATATAAGGCTCCACAAAACAATAGAGAATCCTACAACAATAGTTATAATCCATAGAATAGGATGTAGGATCATCCTTATGGTACCCAGTTCAAGGATGGAAATCCTATTGCCCCACCAAGAAAAGATAAACCTAAAAATAGGACCCCTAATCCTTTACACAAAAATGTTGTAAAAATGTGCAGTGATACTTACTAGTGTGAAGCTTGTCAATCCCCACACAACCCTGATTTTTGTGTTGTAGCCATGGACATAAGTGCTAGTGAAGAGAAAGAAGGTGAAGAGGGTGAGCTAGGTGATCATAATAGATGTGTTATGACTAATTCTTATGCATGCCCTGATATAGATTCTAAAGATGAAGTTGAGAACCATGACATGTATGGTTCCCAAGGAAGAAATGAAGTATATCATTAGCAAGTCCTTTCTGAAAGTTAAAATGAAGAAGTTGATGATATAAGGTGATATTCTTAGAATAGTCAAGAATCTACTATAATAAGAAAACCTTCTGACGAAGAAAATACTAGAATCACTGCTGATCTAGTAAATAAAGCAAGAAGTAACTACCACTTGAGATATAGAGTAGTGGGTGATGTAGGTAGTCAGCTAGCAGGCATCTTTATCAAAGAAAACAAAATAGATGCCAAGTATACACCAAAAAGAGATGGACCTGGGTAAAATGTAAATAAACCTAAGGTCAAAATTGTAAGAAAAGCTAGTGATCCAAAAGATGTACCTGAGGGAAAAGCTAAATTTCCAGAAACAAGTACTTCCTCTTCTGAAGTTGAAAATAAGAAATCCAAGAAGGAAGAGTCTACTCTAAATATTCAAATAGAGGATAATAATATCATTATAGAAAAATGAAAATCTTCTGATGTGAAATATACTCCTGTTGATATGGGCCAGTGTCTATCTCAAATGATTGTCAAGGTCCCATTTCTAGAAATGATGAGGATAAAAGAACATAAGGAAAAAGTCATTTTAGTATTGAACAATGTGTATCCGATGAAACCTCAAAAACCAAAATATTTTGAAGATAAATCTAACAACAAGGGAAAAGAGCCTGAGGGGATGATTTCTGAGATTACTCAAATTTATTTAAACACAAATAATTTTGTAGGAATTGTTGATCTTTTTTTCCTAACATTGGTAATTAATGGTAAAATGCTCAAAAACTGCATGATAGATTCAGGAGCATCTAATACTGTCATGCATGAAGAAATCATTAGATCCATGATATGACAAGTTGATACTCCTCATAGGAGGTGTCAAGCAATGGATTCAAGGGAGATCCCTGTTGTTGGTACCATTGAGGCCTTACCTTATAAGCTAGCTATATGCCCTGACACGCTATTGACAATGAGTGTATTGGTGGTTGAAATCCCACCACATTATGGCATGTTGTTTTCAAGGAAATGGAGTTCTTCAATGGGAGGCAGTATTCAATGTGATCTATCTTATGCTACTTTTAATATTGCAGGAAATAATGTCAAGGTGTCCAGAGAAAGTAGGACATCTCATATAATTCAGTTACATGAAGACACTAATATCAATTCCTGTGTAGATATTGACATGGAGAAACTTGAAGTGAAGAGGAGTGCTCATCAATGTAAAAATGTTGATCTCTTAGTGAGGGAGTTGATTACATAGAATGATGGTTTATGGCAGATGTATTTTGATGGATCCTATTCTAAGGAAGGATCAAGAGATGGTGTTTTACTTATTTCTCCATCAGGTACAACATTTAAGTATTATTTTCTATTTTCATTCCAATGTACAAACAATACAGTAGAATATGAGGCTTTGTTTTTAGGGCTAGACATTGCTTCTAAACATGTAATAAAATGTCTAAAAGTTTGTGGTGATTCAGAGTTAGTAGTAGCCCAATTTAGGTCCAAATATGCTGTGAAAAATGATAGACTGAAAATGTATAAGCATGCTATTTGGGACCAAATTGAATCTTTTGATACCTTTAATATTAACTGGATAGAAAGGTCCAAAAATATCATGGAAGATTTCTTAGCTAATGTTGCTTTGAAAACTAATGATTTGACCTTGAATGGGGTATCAATAGTTGAAATAAAAACAAGACCAGTTGTCCCTGACAATATTTACAACTGGAAAGTATTTGATTATGACCAAGATATTCTTAGATTTATTCAATGCCTAGACCATTATGAATACCAAAATATAGTTTGCAAATCTTTACTTGAGGTCATTGATGGTAGCGATTGTGTTTTGGGGAACGAGGTTATCCAAATAAGTTCTAACCAGATCCCTAAGTGACTGGTCAAGTTAGAAGCATTGTTTAGTAATCAAAAAGATCATTCATTAAAAATGAGCAATGCTAAGGTTGAGGATTTGGAATAGATAAATTTAGGATCAGAGACCACTCCTTAGATAGTATATATTGGAAAAGGATTAGACTCCCGTGTCAGAACAAATTTGATAAAATTATTAAGAAAACATAACCATGTATTTGCATGGTCTTATGAAGATTTGAAGGCATATAGGGAAGACCTTTTTGAACATGAAATCTCATTGAAATTAGATGTAAATTCATTGAGACAGAAAAAGAGACCCATTAATCCATTTTTGGCTCCTAAGATACAACAAGAGTTGATGAAACTAAAAGATGCAAGGATTATCTAGCCTATGAGACATTCAACTTGGGTTTCAAATCTGGTCCCGGTGAGAAAGAAGAATGGTGACATAAGATTGTGTGTTGATTTAAGAAATTTGAACATTGCATCACTGAAGGATAATTATTATTTACCTAATAAGGAAGCAATGTTACATAAGGTTACTAGTTGGGAGCTATTATCAATGATGGATGGTTTCTAAGGTTACAACCAAGTGCTAGTGAAAGAATCAAAATAGTTCAAAACTGCATTTACCACCCCATGGGGTACTTATGTATATGTTATAATGTCATTTAGATTAATAAATGGAGCAACTTTTCAAAGAGCCATGGATGTTGCATTCAAATAGTTTATTGACTTGTTCAATGTAATCTACCAAGATGATTTGACTGCATATTCCAAGAAAGCAGGGGATCATTGTGAACACCTAGAAAAAAAATTAATAAAGCCTTGGAATACGGTGTCTCTCTAAATCCCATAAAATGTCAATTTGCAGTGACAAAAGGAAATTTGTTAGGACATATAGTATCCAAAGATGGAGTGAGGATTTACCTGGAAAGGATAGAAGCCATTCAAAAATTCACTGCTTGAAGAAATATCAAGGGCGTACAATCTTTCCTAGGAAAGATAAATTTTGTGAGAAGATTTATTGCAAATTGTGCTGAGATTGTCAAACCAATTATTAAACTATTGAAGAAAGATGCAAAGATTCAATGGAATGAAGAAGCCCAATCAGCTTTTGAAAGGATTAAGAAAGAATTTTAGGAGGCACCTATCTTGAGGTCCCGTGATTATAGTAAGCCTTTCTCTTTATTCTAATTTGCATCTTTTCATACTATTGTTGTTGTTTTACTGTAGAAAGATGAAGAGGGTTTTGAACATCCTATTGAATTTTTTAGAAAATCTCTCCAAGTTGCATATTCAAATTATGAAATGATGGAGAAACATGCATATGCTTTGGTGAAAGCTCTAAAATAATTCAAACCTTATTTGGTTTGTGCCAAATTATTTGCATATGTACCTCATTCAGCAGTAAAGAACATCCTTACTCAATCAGAAGTGATTGATGAGAGGTGTAAATGGATTAATAGAATTCAAGAGTTTAATTTATAGATCCATATTACTAAATTGATAAGAGGACAAGGCTTAGCAAAACTTATGACAGAAGAAAATTTAGACTTGGTGCAATTGAATAACACAAAGGTACAGGATTCAACAGTAACCAATATAGAAAGACAACCTTTTTATGTTGATATCATGTACTACTTAAAGAATGCCAAATGTCCTGAAGTTATGAAAGATAACCAGAAAAGGAATCTCAGATTACAAGCTTAGAGCTACACCCTAGTACAAGGAGATTTTTATTGGAAGGATAGAAATGGTGTATTATTATTATGTTTAGATCAGAGCCAATCTGAGAAGGTATTAGTTGAAATGCATGCTGGAGTATGTGGATGACATTTCTCTGCTAAGACCACTGCCCATAATATCTTGAGGGATGGATATTATTGGCCTAGCTTATTCAAGGATACTCATGCGTTTGTCAGAAAATGTGAACCTTGCCAAAAAATTTCCAATAAATTGAAATTCGCAGGTGCTCTATTATTAAACCCTATAAGTGTTGAAGCACCTTTTTCTATGTGGGGGATTCACTTCATTGGATAATTTTTAGAGAAATCTAGTGGAGGACATAGTTGGATACTTGTTTCTACTGACTATTTTACAAAGTGGATAGAATAAATTCCCACAAAGAAGGAAACTAGTAAAGTGGTCACTGATTTTATGATGGAAAACATTCAGATCAGATTTGGTGTTCCTACAAAATTAGTAATGGATAATGCTATGTGCTTTAAATATTTCTATGATAAGTATGGGATTATGATGTCATATTCTTCCCCATATCATCCTCAAGAAAATGGCCAAGTAGAATCCAACAATAAGAGTATATTGAAAATTTTGAAGAAGACCCTTGAGAAGAATAAAAGAGCTTGGCATACAAAGTTAAAACTTACTCTATGGGCTTACAGGATAACAATGAAAAAAACAATAGGCAAGTCACCTTTTGAACTTGTATATGGTTTAAAATCTAGAATGCCCATGAATAATTTACTACCAATATATAATTTTATTCAAGAAGAGTTAGATGTTTCTGACCCAATGCAAGATAAGATGATGCAATTAGCAGAACTAGATGAGGTCAGAAAAGATAGTCAAAAGGAGAATATTATGTTGCAGAAGAAAATGAAATATATTTTTGATAAGAGAGCAAGTAACAAAAAATTCAAGCCTAATGATTTAGTGCTCCAATGGAATGTAAGGGCTGAAGACAAAGGGAAGCACAAGAAATTTTAATCATTATGGTTAAGTCCCTTTTTGGTTTGTCAAATTTTTGGAAAGGATTCATATCTTTTGAAAAACATGGATAGAGAAGAAGTTGAATTGCCAGTACATGGACAGTTCTTAAAACCTTTCTTCAGTTAAGAATTAAATTTTCCATGCATAATAGTTGTGTATCATATGTATATAGGTGTGTTTCTTTCTATTGTGTGTTTATTTATGCAGTAGGTTAGTGAGCGTAGTCATTGTGGTTTGCTTCCCAGAGATTTGTGGTTCTTGCATTAAACTTGCATTTTAAGCATCCTCAGATAGAGCCACTATTGGTTGTATTTCCAGTTTTGAAGCTTGCTAGTAAAATTTGAGTTCTCAGCCAATTTCCTACCTTAAATGTCAAAATTATGTCCAATGCTTTCAAAATCCCTCTACAAATAATGATCTATGAGCCTAAAAATCAAAGAAGTGTGCAAAAAACCTAAGTCCTAGGTTAGTTTTCATGCATATTCAAGGAAAACCCTAGTTCTTCAAAATGGTTTCTATTTCTCAGTTAATTTTTTAGAAAAATCCAAGTCACTTAAGTCATGTGCCTATTTTATGTTTATAAGTTAAGTCGCGATGTCTCGTTAAGATTTAAGAATATTCCATTTTCTTTCAAGACTTACCAAAATTATTTGGTCACATTATCTCCATAGGAAAATAATATGCTTTCAATGTTAAGGAGATTTCATGCGGGCCGTTGATGAAGATTCAGATATTTTGGTTCACGAAAAGTCTAGTTTAAAACCCCAGAGTTAATGATATCCTTTAGCGACTTTGAGATCATTCAGTCCCACAGTCTTGAAAGAAAATCAGAGTTAAAGAATGGTTGAAGCTTTCATGTAGTTGTGTGATCATGAAAGGAAATAAGAGTTAAGTCAAAAGATGTGATATTAACCAATATCCATTGATTTTTAGGATAATCTAACGGTTGGCATGAAGTCTCGGAGTAAACTCTTCAATTAAGAAATCTTTAAGCGACTTTGGGTTTCTTCAGTCATGGTGTCTCACAAATATACCAAGGTTAATACATGAGTTAAATACATTCAGTCGCAAGATCTCTTTTGAAAGCAAGGGTTAAGTTAAAAGTTATGAGATAAAGCGACTACCGTTTGACGCAAAGTTCATCTTGTGGCCAACGTGAAGTAGAAAGATAAAAGTTCAAATGAATTAAAGATTTAGAGATCTAGAGACTACCATCATATTAGAAGAAGATCTAAAGGCTGGCATTCAATCTTAAAAGAAACCTTTAGTCAGATATTTCTTTTAGTGACAACGATATTTAGTTAGTCGTGAAGTCTTGATAAGAACTGTCATTGATAAAGGTTAAGTAAAACTCAAGTGAAGTTTGCAGCAAGGAGATTTGAATCATGAGAGACAAGAGATCTAATGGATAGTGTGAAGTCGCTAATGAAATTCAAATAGTTAAAGAAAATTCAGCGATTCGGCGGAGGTGATTCATATTTGAACACGTGTCTAAGTCATGAAAATATCTGAGTTAGTTGTGAAGTCTCAATGAAAACTTGAGGTTAAGGAATTCATCCCATGACTTGGAGATATCTTAAGTCACAAAGTGTCAAGATGAACTGCAGTTAAATATAAAGATAATGAGATTACACGTGAACCGTTGGATTTGAAGTTGATCAAAGGGTAGTCGCGAAGTCTCAAATCAAAAGAAGAAAGTACAAAACATTTGTGAGATTTCACGTGAACCGTCTAATTGAAGGAAGATCTCACAATGGTCGTGCAATCTCTAAAGAAACTCAAGGTTATTAAAATCTTAAAGAAACTTTGATTTTACATAGTCGTGTAGTCTCTAAATAAACTGGAGGTTTAAGCAAGATTTATCTTTAAGCCTTAGTCGTGGAGTCTCGAAAGGAATATGAGTTAAGTGATTTCTTTCAGCAATTAAGAGATGAACATTGATCAAAATGTTGATCGTGTGGTGATCGTTAAGTCTCAGAAAAGAACCAGATTTAAAGCTAACTCTCAGCGATAAGGAGATTATGCAGTCACGTAGTCGCTGAAGGAAACCAGAGTAAGAACTATTAGAGTAGTCGAGTATTGCTAATAATTAAATTAGTTAATTATTAGTTCATCTAATCTTAGCTTAAGTTAGACTTATGAAAGTTTCCTTTTCTGAGTTGTTTCCCTTTTAGGGTTTCGGTATCCTTTATAAGGATTGACCGGCTTTCATTTCATAAGGAGATTGTATTATTTTCATCATTGTGTTAATAGAAGATAATTTCTTTCACAATGGGTTTGCAGTCTCTGGCCTATCGGCCGCCATAGCTTTCTGGATCCTTCTCTCTTCTGTCTGTTTCATTCTGTTTGTAATAGCTATGCATGCAGGTTTCTTGGGTTGATTTGATGGTCATCAATCTTAACATGGTATCAGAGTCATCTTGCTGCCGGCTGTTCGAGTTTCGTTGAAGTACAGAGGGTTTTAGAAGATTTTGTGTGGGTTCTGGGGGTCTCTATTTTTGGAGGCATTTTGGGCCCAAATGGACACTTCCATTGCGTCCGGAAGGCCCAAAAACCCTAGAATCGACATAAAGTTTGTCCATTTTGGACAAGTTGGCACCGAGGCAAAAAA
>MU227831.1:1174316-1210347 GCA_018584345.1 Thuja plicata | reverse complement strand
GAGCATTCTTGGCTTTTGCATCTACATGTTATCATAGTTTCATTTCTTGCATTATCATGAAATTCTTAGCTTAGATTTCCTTTATGCTTTAGATTAATTCATCTAGCTTAACTAGGAGGCTTTGTAATACTTGTTCTTTCATTTTCATAGCTTAGCTTGCATATTCATTTTAATCTAGCTTGCATTGCATTTCATTCTTGATTCTTGAGGATATTGGCATTCTTGCCCTTGTCTTTATTGAATCTCCCATTGCATGGTTTACTAGCAAGGTTATAGGCTTAATAGCTCTAGCTGAGAGCATTCTAAAAACCCTTTCACTCCATGCCTAGGGAGCTATGGATCGATTTTTGAGACCTCATGCTTGAGTGTTCTTGAATGTAAGGATTCATAGAAGTGTGACAACATTTATGCACACAAGGGTCTCTTGAGTATTTAGAAGTCCAAGCAGCCTCATTTCATGCATTACTCTCTTTTGATGCACTTAATCCTTTTCTATAATATTAATGACTTTGACACTCATATGTTGAGACTGAGGACACACATTCAGGGTCAGCCAAATCTTGTGCAATTGTTGATTAGGGTTTAGAACTATACTTCCAATGAGCATGAGTTTTTTGGTTTTCAAAACTAGATTGTGTACCCACTTTTGATGTTGCTGGGTGTAAATGCAACCAGTTTGCCTATCAAGGTGTTAAAGCTTTTAAGGCCTTGTGAATATATTGATAAATGGCCTTAAGATCATAATTGGGGTGATTTCTATCTGGAAAAGACCTTCACATTGATAAATATGTTCCTCTAAGGTTTGCATTGATATAATTCATTTGGAAGCTGGTATGGATAGATAAGGAGCACTTGGTTCCTCACATGAAGGGTACTTTCACACCAAGATAGTTCAAAATTTATGATTTCCTTATTGGGAAGAAAGCTTTGGAAGGGATCAAAAAATTGTTAAGTTAGTATAAGATGGGTATTGCCTAATATAGATATGTAGACCCTGAGGATTTCATAAAAGTGACAAGAAATTATTTACTCCAAGTGTTACCAACATCTAAGAGTATGAAGGGTGTGATGAGGTCTTAAGACATCATCATAAATATTATTGATGAACAAGAAGTTGAGGATAAAGAGGGAAAATTTTGGGATCTGATAGACTTGGAGAAACAATTGAAAAATTTAGGGATTTCATTTGGAGGATACTTACCACAATTTCCTTACATGACTAGGATTATCTGAGTGATTGACATGTATGACACTTTATATAATCAATTGGAAAGTCACTTGTAGGAGAAGAAAAAGGTGCCTAAAGAATACTAATCTTCTAAGTATGAATAAGATAGTAATGGAGCTTATGAGCAGCCAATCCCTCCCTAGATGACTGAGCCACCTAGTTTTGAGCAGAGCTCAGAAGCTCTTGACACAAAGGCAATAAGTGAGCCTCCTCAGAAGAAAAAAATAAAAGAGCAAGGAGAACCCTCTTAGACAAAAGAGCATGAAAAGAAAAAGGATAGAATAGTTGCTTTGGTCACTAGTGATAGACATTACCATCACAAATTGAGAAAGAGCATAATAGAGGGAAAGAAGAAGGAGACTTAGGAGGAGGTTGAATTGCATCTCCAATTCTGCAAAGATGAAAGGGAGTTGTACCAAGAAGAATTGTTGAGTGAAGATGCCTTCATCAAGAGTGAGGAGTTCAAGCATTTTCTCATTTGTAGAAAAAAACAAGAGATTGGCAGTCAACTATAAATTATAGAGGGATCCACACTGGGGGATGAAGCCTTGCTGGCTTTGAAAAATTATGATCCTAGTTCTGAGACCATTCCAACAGAAGAGGTTGGACAATTGGTAAGGTTAAGTGGGATGTTTCTTGTTCCAAGATGGGATCTAGCCTCTACATTCATCATAGATAAGATAAGGAGACAACCAGAGGCTCAATTAGCCTCTATAACTCAGATATGGGATATGATTAGAGGATCTGGGTATGACCCTAGATCCCAAACTCTTTCTGTGTGGTCCTTAGCCCCAAGGACATAAAAGCCATCTTTGATTAATGTGGAAGAAAAGATGGATGGGAACAAGATTATATGGACAATATAGAACACATCAAATTTGGAAATCTCTAAAGTTGTCACTCACTTTGCCCATTTCAATGAGGCCAAAATAGAGCAGCTATCACAAAGATATGGAAGTCTCTTTAATGAAACAATTGCCTTGGCCAAAGGCAGGGAGAAGGGCCTGATGAAAATTTGGGTATTAGAGGAGAAATTGGAGGATCAAAAGGAAAATTTGGAAGAAGCCTCCAAGGTTCTTCCTCCTCCTATTCAAGAAGTTGAAATCATTTAGCCTGATGTCACTAAAGAGCCTATTCAGGAAACTGAGACCTTCGACAAGGATAGGAATAAGTTTGTTCTTTCTACTCTGTTAAATATTTTGCAATATAGGATTGAGATAATAAAAGTAAATATGGATGTAGTTCACAAGGCATAAAAAAAGTTGCCTGATATTGAAAAGGAGGTAAAAGATGCAATAATGACTTTGGATCCACTTTTTAGTGTGTGGTCTTACGGGGGACCTTTATTTGAAAGACTAGAAGCATTGCAACGAAACATGCCAGATCTTCCTGAGGTAGTAAATCAAGTTGGGGAAATGATAGAGGAAATTGCTGCATCCTTGTCCTTTTTTAAGGGAAAATAAAAAATCAGGTGCAATTGAAATTAAATATGTTTGGTCCTGACTTCAGAAAATTCATCCCTCCCATCCACAATAAAAATAATGAAGTAAAAGATGATGAAGAGTGGAGAATTGAATTTGATGCATTGCAGCCTAAAAGGGAATCTTTCCTAAAAAAGTACAATATTTTAGATATGGATAAGTATAATAAATCCCTAGATGATATGTTTAAAGCTGAAAATGATTTTGTCAATTTAGTGGCAGAAACAAGGGCTATCAGTGATGCAAGGTGGGAGAGACAACTGAAGCAATTGCAGGGTATTAAAAGTCTTGACTGGCCAATGGAAGAGGAGGTTTCACTATGGGACAAAAGTACCAAGCCAAAGAAAAAAAAGCAGACAACAATAGACTTGGAGGCAATAGATGAAGAGTGAATGACACATGACACCTGATCAATGAGCACATGGAGGTTAATTATCACAAAGAATAGTGTATTTTATCCTTTTAGGTGGTCACTATTTCTCATAACAACTTTCAGAAGTTACCTTGAATATATGTGGAGAAAGGTGCCAACTATTAAATATTTAGAATGATTGCAAAGTGCTACTCAAGTTTCCCTCCTCCACTGATGAAGATGATTGCAACTGATTTTGTCTTTTAGTGCTTTTAGCTTTTCCTATTCATCAAAAGCTTGTTGCATCATGTTTCTTCCAGGATTCCAAGATGGCTAGGGTGTGATATAAATAGCATATCTGATGTAATTTTAAGGGATGGTAAATTCACAACTGCGAAGGAGTTTTTTTATTTTAGTCTAGTTTTAGAGTTTTTGTCCCTTTGAATGTATTGTAATAGAGAAACTTTAATGAATATATAGTGGGATTCATTTTCCATACTTATTATTTCTTCATGTGTTTATTTCTAAGTTCTTATATATTAAATTTTTAAGTCAATATTTAATATACTATTTAAAAGGTAAATTATGGGATTTTTCTTAAGTTTCTTTCAAGGGAAGGGTAATTCTTAAGGGTGGTTTTAGGGGATTCAATATTTACATGATAATTTGACATCTAGGTATGGGAATAAGAAAAATTATTTGTAAGACATTTCATTTGGGTTCTATGTGTGTTGTCATTAAAAGATTTTTGTGAATATATTTTCATTTGACTCTTTGCCCTGGATTAGGCATTGGTCTGTAATTGACAAGAAGTTATCATCAGCAATCCTTAAATTTCTAAATAATCATTTAGTTTCTTTTGAAGAGCATAAATGTTTATGAATTGTATTGAAGAATACACATATTTTTGTTGATTCCTTGGAGAATTGAATCCTTTAGGTATACCCTTCTGAGCTTGAAGCTCAAAGAGAAGAAGGATGAGAATCCTTATTGCATTAGTATTTTTTATTGTCAAGTACATCTTTTGGTTTAGAAAACTATGCATAAGATTAGTTGTTAACATCTGCAAGATTTTTTATCCACATCTATAGTAAAATGAATTAACAAATTAGTGTGAGATACTAATCCACTGTAAGATTTACTAAGAAGAAGTAAGTCATAAGAGGTACACCCACCTGAGTTTGTGGAGCTCAAAGTGAAGGAGGATTTAATCCTCACTAGTTATACTTTTTATAGGTTGAATAAAGGGTTGGGAATCATAGATTCAAGCATTGATGCTTCATTTAGATTCTACAATAAAAATCTCTAACTTGATTCTCTACCATATTACTCTCAGCAGTTTTTTCACTAGTCTTACCACCTCTGTTTCTATTACTTTGTCTTCCCTCAAACCTCTTTTTCAGCTTCTCATCAATCTTCAATGTCATCTGATAAGAATCTCCTATTGTTTTCATCTTAATAGTAAGTAACTCTTCTTGTATACTAGGTATCAAGCCATAGATATACCTAGCAAAATTTTCTTTATCAGCTTCTGAATGACCAATCCTAATCAGGATTCTATAAAACTCCTCGGCATACTCTTGCACTGATTTTATCGCCTACCTCAAACCTTGCATTTTCTTAAAAATATCCAATTCATAATCCACCAGAATGAATTTCTTCTTCAACTTCTCAACCATTCAGTTCCACGTGAAGATCTTTTCTTTACCATTCTGAATTTTTTCTAATTGAACTTCTCTCCACCATATGTTTGCATAAACTTTTAGCCTTGTCTTTGCAAAACAAACTCTATCAGGATCTTCTACTTCTTTATACTCAAATTATTCATCCATCTCATTAATCCAATTGATCAACTCTTCTGGCCTAAGGCTTCCAAAAAATGTAGAAACTTTGATCCTAGTTCTTTTCCCAATTTTAGATATAGCTCTTAGAAATCTAACCTCCTCTAGATCTCTGACATCTTCTACAGCTTCTTCGAAATGATCTTCTTCATCAGAATCTTCACCATTATCTCGGTGTTCTCTAGATGCATTCTTTCTTTGTAACTCCTCTTGCATATCTTGCATCTGCTTCTAAAAATCTTGTACATCTTCAAGACTGACCTCTACCTTAGGTTCTTCTTCCGCAATCTCATGGCTCTTCCTCAGAGGCATCTTCAAGATCTTTTCAAACCATCTACAACAAATCACTTTCCAACCCAAGGTCCTAGTAAAAACTACCTCAAACTTCAGTGATCTATCCACACACTCAGTAACTTCAAGCCCTGATACCACCTGATGGTAGGAAAAGGGAATGGAGGATCAAAAAATGGACAGTCCAAACCTAGATTGCAGCCTTCAACAACAAAGATAGGAATCAATATTCAATTTATTACAATATTACAGGTTGTAAGGCCTTCCTGGTTATGGCCAAATACAAAGATATGAATTCAAGATCTAGCACAGATCTTCTACAAGCATCAGTCCATTTGCCTTCTACCAAAATATACAACTCAGGTCCAATACTTAGATTCTCAAATCTAATCTCCTCTACCTATGATCTCCTTCCCTCTACTTCCATCTATATAACACTCTACCCTAAACCTGGTTAAACATTAGCATGGACACAAGTTGGCCTCTTGCAAATAAACCACTATATTAATTACATATTCAAGCCACAAGTTGGCCTACATACAAACATTAAATGACCCAAATTTATGTCCCCAATGAAAGATCCAAATTAAATATGCAAGTCGGCCTCTCAAATTCATAAGAACACAATTCAAAAAGCCACACTGACAAGTGATAGCAAAAATGTCAAGTACCAGAAAACAAAACTGATGAGAACCATAAGTTTCAAGAGCCTCGGCCAACACATGCTGAGAAACACCAAAACCAAGCAACAGAAGAGCCAAGCCGTTCAACGACCGTGTCACTTGGCCAGCACTGCAATCGAGTAATAGTACTCATATAAGACCTAGTAACACTTCACCAACTAAGATTAAAACACACAAAGTACTCTCCAAAGAAAATATATTTTGTGTGATACAAGATTTCCAAGAATCCTAGGATGCTCTTGCATCAGTAGGTTCCTAGGATGTTTAGGAAGTTAAATTGCAAATGTTGTCGACAACAAAAGTTGCTAATTGTAAATTTTCAAAATATAGTTGCCCAACATTCATAACCAACCAAAATTGATTTGAAATGAAGATAGTTCATATAAATTGTGTCAAAATTCAAATTCAAGGTTGTTGAGAAGAGATTGTATGGAGATATTTGAAATTCAAGACAAAAAACTACATTTTCCCGTGAAATCCTCTAGTTTCTCCTTGTGTGCAAATTTGTACGGATCCCAATGACAAAATTAAATTGATATGAAGTTGGAGAAATTTATTATCTTTAATTTGAATCAATTCATGGGTCTTAATGTGGATTATTGAGGGATAAATCATGTCACAGACACTTACGAGTTGAAATTTTAGGAAAAATTAGGGTTCTGAGTTTCTCTCTCCATATCCCGTGATGTAACTAGTGGAAAATTATCCAACCTAGTTTAAATGAGAGATTGGAGATTTTAATTTATGTTTCAATTGGTTTTAGAGTGAGGGGTTGCAGTTCTGGAGAGTTATGCACTAAACCCTATCCAGGCATCCACATGTGACTAGCAAAGAGACATAAACTAGAAGTTTGCAAACCCTATAACTTTTGATGGGTATTGTTTCAAAGCCAAAAATTGAAGGAATGGTGTTATTTCAAGTTCACATAGATGTTCCAAGTGTTTATTTGAAAAAATCCAAAGTGTGAAGAGTACTTCCTTCTTTAGGTGCTCCAATTAGTCCTCCTAAGCCAAGAAGAGGGTTTCCAAGTTAGAGGAGTTTTCCAAAGTTTCAATACTTGTCCTTATGGGAAAAGTGATGACATAACTATTATGTTTTGATCATCTAATTCATTTTCTATTTTCTATGAGATATTTGGGAAAAAAAATAGAAAAGGTGTTCAAAAAGGGCGACTAGAAAACCAGTGTATTCTAGGCCCTTGTGGTGTTGGTGAACTAGAAACCTAAGAGTTAGTTTTGGTTAGGGGAGTGTCAAGGGATTTATTTTTATAGGTTGGATAGATCCCAAGGCTTGGAGATTGATTTGGATTACCTTGAATAAGGAGGGTGGATCAGAGGTACTAAGAAAATAGGGGTGAATCAACACAAAAAAATGTGTGTGATGGAGAGAAACTCTGAAAGGGGTTATGGGGGATACAATATGAAGAGTTGGTGATTCAGAGAGGAGACACTTCATGGTGTGGAGCTTTGGCCTAAGATACTCCAACTGATAGGGGTGTTGGAATTTTTTTCTGCTAATGTTGTTGGCATTCATGTTTTGTCATTGATGTCAACATATGTTTCTATGGAGGCAGAACATACTAGTTATTACTATTGCTTTATGACTGATAGAGGTGTACGGGCACTGTATGGTTGATTCAGAATGACCGAAGATGATGATGTGTGGTGATCTTGTTTCTAAGGTCACATAAATTAATATTTTCTATTAGATGAGTTACAAATATTTTAGTGAAGACTAGGTACTGGACGGTGATAGTGATATTTGACAGAGTTAGTCTCTGTGTTTTTATTATAACTTACAAACAATATGGATTCAAGTTATGTGAGCTTAGGAGATGTCAGAAGACATGTTAAGGAATGTTTTTTTTATGTTTTTCAGGTCGTATGACTGTTGGTGATGTTAGCTATGGCATGTGTTCTGGAGGAGACCTATTTGGGGCCGACTTCAGAGATATAGTGTATTATAGATTATGAGTGTGGATTACGAATCTTGGATTATATTTGATGAATTGTAATTTATGTTTACTTTTTATAGGTACCATGTGTATCTTAGCAAGAGGTTACGTAATTATTTGTATAATGAATTCTTTGTAAAGAGAATCAAAATGTATAATGAAATGCTCTTAGATATGATATTAAAAACTGATAACTTCAAATATATGGGAATAAAAAGACTTTAGTTCTCTCAGAAATGCAAAAACCCTTTTTGAAAGAATACACAGGCCAATCCCTTATCCAACTAATTGGGTAGATAGTAGTCAAAATTTACTTGAATTATGATGTACACTTCACACTTCAACTCTGAATTCCTTCCCTGGTGACATCAAGGATGAATCGATTCTGATATTAATTTTAGTCTAAATGAATTTTAATTCCTTGGAAGGAAACCAATCAGACAAGGAGTTGTATAGAAAATAAATTCATATACAGAACTTGATATTTGAAAATTAATATTCAAAATATTTCAATTCTCTGACATCTAACTATAAAGAAGAAAATCTCTATAATTGAAAGTGTAAAGGACCAATCCAGTAAAAGAGAATGAACTCACTTCTTCAACCTTGGACAGGAAATAGGTTTTATTTGTATTAATTAAAAGAGTAAATATAATTGGTTTGCACATCAGTCGTAGTTACTACCCCAATATATGATCCATTAAAATTTCATAATATCAGTCTAAATTGTAAAATATGTCGCTATATATCCCTACATGGTCTTTATATCCCTTTTATATAATACAAAGGGATGCAACAAGCTACGGACCGTTACAAAATGTCTACTCTATAACTAAAACCCTATTTTAGGTAGTAATTAAAATCTTTATAACTAATTCATAGGAAATTAACTCCATTTAGTTGAAGTGTCCCAAGCATGGCCAACACTTCATCATCAAGATCATCATCAACCCATCCATTTTCATTCATATAGATTTCCCATGCGAGGTCATGCAACTCAGCTTGATCCTTCTCCGCTTCTAACTCGTACATGTCACACTCATATGTCGCATAGCTGGTTCTGAGTTCCTAGGCCACTATCATTAGGTTGTTAAGTAAGTCTGGTTGATCTTCTTCTATCCCTATCAGATCAGGCTGCATCACTAGATGTGTAATCTCATTCTGAGGATCATAAACCCTTGGTAAACCCATCCTCTAGCTTGAAATTTGAATCTATTGTACTCATATTGGTTTTTTACCCACTTATAGAAATATTTAGGGAGTTTACCACCTTCCAAAAAACCTAATTCCATTTCCTCATTAAATTAAAACATGGTCAGATGGCCTCGCACGCTTGAATTTTTTTTTTTTGCATCATACATTCTCTTGGAAATGACAATCCTGTCTTGTCCATCTTGGAGTACATATCCTCGATTAACATTTTAAACCTTCCACTTAACTCAAAGTAAAATCAGTGATATAACATAGCTTCCCATATGTATTTCCATATAATTAATAGGATCTTTCAATCTTCTCAACAATCACTTCAAATAAATGAGAGCCATTCTTTTAACTTCATATCTCAGGTTAATCTTATAATTATATCCGATACTTTTGAAAAATATTTTTTTATTTATTTCATAGCTAATGCCCATTCAATTCTTGAGACATTTCAAGTGTGAGAAATTTGTCCTTGTACTTCAACAGTTAATTCGACCATCCTCGGTCTTTTTTCCATTTTGCAATTCATTTAAAAGGTTCCCCGTGAAACAACAAAAACTCATTGTTTTGCTTATCCTGTCATTGCCATTTGTGAAATAGAATTTTTTTCCATTTTGCAGCTGCTACTTCTTTGGCCCTCAAAATAGTGAAAAAATGATGCTCTTTTTCATATAGTTTCAAATTTTACCTCTCCATCATGCGTTTGTCTTTGAAACATTAACACTAACAGGTAATTTTGATCTTTCTAATTGGGAAAAAATTCAATGTTCTGACAAGGACAAAATCTCAATCAACCAATGAGGTGAGATAATGTGAAATACATGGATCACTTAAGAGGCTTTTCTATCTCCACCGTCCAAATTTTCTTTGCTATCTTGACCATCCATCTTTGTCTCTTTGTCCCAATATTTGAAACACCTAACTTACCTACCCAGTTAACCATGAGTTAATTCAACCCTCATCTAACTCATGCTCCTAAGTTTGGAAATTCTATAAATAGGATGCACTTTCTAGAGAAAATCATCCATTCTCATCCACTCTCATTTTGCATCACAATTATAGTTTATTTGTGTAGACACTAAAATCTGTCCATTACCCTTATCCTATCCAAATTAAAATAGATATTTATTATTTATTTAATAATCCATGTCCTACCTTTAATTAAATAAATTCATATTTATTTAATTAAGAATCATCTGTATCCCCTATCCTTGATTAAATATATTTACATTTATTTAACATTGTCCTATCACATTCACACTTGTATCTTAACCCTCCATTTAATTAAGTAAATGACTTTGTTTACTTAATTAATCCCTTTTCTCCCACTTGGAATTAAATAATGCATTTAATTCTATTTGAGCACATGGCTCCTAACTTTAACCCTTACCTAACCTCACTTCCCTAACCTAACTCATCCTTCTAACCCACTTTCCACTTATTAATTCTTATCTCCCACCAAATCACTCCCTGGTCATTTACACAATCCTAATCAAGGGATTAGAAAACCCAAGTCACATTTGACTCTTACACAACCCGAGTCACATGTGACTCTTACACACTCTCTTACACACCCTCTTACAAATCCTTATACACTCTTACATCTTTGTCCCACTTCACATGTGAGCTCAACCTTGAGCCATCACTTTCCTAAGTCGCCCACACCTGTGTGAGCAACCTTGGTCATCTCACCCTCTTCCACCTTTTTACCTTTATCATTCAGCCATCACTTTCCCAAGTTTCTCACACATGTGTGATCAAGCTTGGTCTTCTAACCCTCTTACACTCTCTTACACCTTGTCATTAACCCATCACTTTCAAAGGTTTATCACACATTTGTGAGCACCTTTCCCCTTTGAATGGTCAAACTCTAGTCCATTTGGCCTCCTTTTGGCCTCCACCTCATGGCCACATCATTGATCCTGAAGAATCTTAGCCCTTCATCCAACTTTGAATATCAACCGTCCATATTCCTCAAAAATCTATAAAAGGAGAGCCCTCTCCTCATCTAAAAAAACCACTTTTATCACATTGTCATGTTGCTGGATTTGTGAGCAACCACATTCCACCTATAAAAAAATTGCATCCACACTTTTTCATTTGGGAGGTTTGCATGTGTGGTTTTGAGTAGAGTAGTTTTTTTTCTCATTCTTATTTCTATTCATTTGCATGCATGCTTTCTCCATATCTTTTGAATTTGAGGTGTATGTGATAATGTAGGAATTAATATAGTTTCTTATGTTTATTTCTTTGATACATTTTTACATGCTACATTTTGGCACGCTCGGTGGGACCCACTTCACGGGTTCTTTACTAACCTTCTAATGTATTTTGAGTGTGTCTTGAGGTTTTGAGCTTGTAGGTTGAAGGCTTGCATTTGGAGGTCAACTTTTGCAAAAGGCTCAAAATCACAAAAATAACTTTGTCATTGTGCTTGGAGCATTCAAGAGAGGAATTTTGACATATTATTCTCCATACTTTGTTCATCTTTCTTTATAGCAAGTTTAAGGAATATATTCATTGTATATATGTCTCAAACTTCCTCTTATTATTTACATTTCTAAATTTGTAGTAAAAAACAAAGGAAAAATCTATTTTTTTGTTTTTACAAATCATTCTAAAAGCATTGTTTTGTTTTCATTATATATATATATATATATATACAAAAAGAGAGAACTAAAAATCTATATATATTATATATACTTATATATATATATATATAAATTCATATAAAAAATTAAATAAAAAATAAAAAATATAATAATAAAAAGGTAAAAAAAACCCCCTTTTCACAGGCCAGCAGGCTCTGTGAACACGGGTCTGTGCGAACTTTGTGAACACAGGTGCCAACGGGCTCTGTGAACACATGCCCTCGTGAACTCTGTGAGCACAGGGCCCCGCGGGCTCTGTAAGCACAAGCCCTTGTGGGCTCTGTGAACACAGGCCCACGCGGGCTTTGTGAGCCTAGGCACATGCGGGTTGTGTTTTCACAGACCCGTGGGGCTATGTTTTCATAACTCCCCACAAACAAAATAAAATAAATATAAAGGGGGCCCTAATAATTTTTAAAATTTGAATTTCATTTTTCTTTTTTAAATTATTCTAAACTGATTTATACTATTAAGTTATTAACAGTTCTTTTTTTTTTTTGTAGGGTTCTAGCCCCTGGTCATATGGGTGACCAGGGGCTTTGCTAAACTTCCATCCCCTTTTCTGTAACCTGTAGTCATGTGGGGCCCAGGGGTCTAACTGCCAGGGGATTATCTTAGCCCCCTTCCCCCTTGCAAGTGCATAAGAAACTAGTTACACGAAAACATTAATAACTTTTGCATACGAGCTCCGATTTTGATGATTTGAAAAGTGTCAAAAAGATGATTCAGGAATATTTCTAAATATGCAAGTAATTCATTGAGATTATTTGTCACAAATAAGGTGCACACGTTCAAATTTGACCCTTTCTATGTGATCTTAAACTGCTCATAACTTTTGCATATGAAAGTATTTTTCAGTCAATTTTTTATTAAAATTTATTAGAAAAGTGCAAGGAATCTAATTTTATAATTATTTTTTTATTTAAATAATTTTTTTGAAGTGTTTTACATACATTTTTCAAATTGGTTTTAAAACTTACCTACACATTTAAATTTGGAAGCTAAAACAAACAAGTGTTTTTTTAAACCCCAAGATCACATACGTATTATCTCCTCTCGCACCTTCAGGTGAGCTTAAGTGAACAATAAATATGTGGTCTTGTTTTTTTTTTTTAGGAGGCCTTCTTGGGGATTTGATCACCTCAAGGGATGACCTCAACTCCCTTGTTCTGACGGAGTATAAATATCGGGAGGCAAATCCAAAGACACCTCTCTTGGAAGTAGAATATTGTCACTCTTGGATAAGCCCCAAATAACTTTATACCTTTGGGAAGTGAAGATGCAGATTTGGGTTACCGTCTCTTCTCGACTGTGTGGCATTATTCTCTTTCATCTACGGATTTTGGCCTCATATACCTTGCATATATCGAGGACATCCCCTAGTTGAGCTTGTAAATCCTAGTTGAAACTTGAATAGGTATGTTCATGTGTTTGATGTGCTTGAATGTTTAAAACCTTCCCCATTTGTAGCCAAAAGGGGACACACCATCCAAATTAAACCTTAAGAATTTTGTCTTGTATATAATTTCCGTGTATATTTTGCATGTTTAAAACTTCAAAATCCAAAAACATTATAAAACTTCCAAAATCCAAAAAAGCACAAAATTTAAAAACTCAAAAAACATCATAAAACTTAAAAGTCCAAAAATAAATAAATAAACAAAAAAATATCAAAACATTGCAAAAAATAAATAAAAACATTCTTGTTTAAGTCTAGTCAAGCTTTCCACATCACTTCTTCTATCTATTAACTTCTTCATCATCCTCATACTCACCTTCTTAATCATCCAAATTATTTCTCTAATCCCAATAATTCTAATCCCTGTCCTATAATCATACACAACATTTTTAATCTCCTCCCTAATCCAATTCAATCATCCAAATCATTCTTCTACATCCTTAATAATTCCTCCATGTCCTAATCATCCTTCCTCTTCATCTCTTAATAATCCTCATTATCTTCTTTCATCATCATCCCTTTCATCCTAATCAACCTTCTTAATCATTTCAATTATCCATCATAGTCATCATCTCCTAATCATCTCCCTAATCAAATCCAACTATCCATATTCTTCTAATCATCCTTAATCAACATCTACATCCTAACCAATCTTTCAACTTATTCATCCTATCTTAATCATCATAATCACTCTATCATTGTCATCACATTCTTCTTAATCACCCTAAATCATCTTAATCATCATTCATAATCATCCTAAATATATTCCTTCTTCATCCTAATCATTCCCTGTTAGAGTAATAAAGGGATTCCACTTATTATCTTTATTTCACTTAAGCTAAACTTTAGGCATACTATAATTAATTCTTTTACTAATTATTATTATGCAACCTAGATTTTTCCCCTTTAGGGTTTCCCTTTAAGGGTTTCGATCACCTTCATAAGGTTTGATCTCTTTGTATTTTGTATTCCCTCTCTGAATGAATTTTTTGTCTTTCAGAACATTTTTGTCTCCAAACTTTGCTTTTGTAATAGGTTATTTTGCATGCAAATGATCTTGGATTATAAATTATTTGAATTCTAACATGGTATCAGAACCTTGCTGTTGATGCCCATTCCTGAGTTTTTAAAATTTTTTAAGCTCCAAGGGTTTCAAGTTTTTTCTCTCAGATTTTAGTGGATTTTGAGAGGATTTATTTTTTGGATGACTTTGGGAAAAAAATGACATCTGGGTTGCGTCCAGAATGTGCCAAAACCCCCATTTTCATGTAAGACATGTCCTATTTGGAAAAGGTTGAAATTTGGGCCCTATTTTGCATGCATGACACATTTTACAAGGCAAAAATCTACTTTGGTTTTGGCATCGCCTTGATTTCTGTGCTGCCCCAATTTTGACACTGCCTTGAAATTCATGCCCGACATTGCATGGAGGAGAGAGAAAATGATTTTTCCCAAATTTTGCATATTTTTTTTGCATGTAAAAAAAGAAAAAAAATAGGGGAAAAAATCTACCTCAGTTTTCACACCACCGAGGTTTCCATGTCACTAATGTTAGCATTGGCAGGTTTAAGATCTGGGTTAAATTTGACGGCCACCAACCCATCATACAGCTTGCCCTTTTTTTCATAATGAGCACCTTGTGGTTTTTGTCTCATATCTTGCGCAAACAGAGGCTTTTTTGCCAAATGAGATATTGACGGAAAGCTGGTTCTGAGGCCAATCTGATTTTTCTATTTTGGTTATTTGATTTCTCCTTCTTGCATGGTATTTTCCTATCAAATTCAAGGTTCCATTTTGCACTCTGGTCACTATATCTTTCTCATCTAGACTCCATTTTTCAACTTCTGCATGGCGTCAAAACGCTAGTTCTGTTCTCCTTTCTTTTTTTATGGGTCTCCCACCCAGAATTTGCTCCATGTATCTTTTATTCAATTTTTTTCTTTATGGCATTCTGGTGGATATCTTGGATGTTTCAGGTCCTAGGATCATTTCCTTTTCTGAATATTTTATACATCTTTTTTGTAGCATTTCTTGCAAACACACTAAGATAAAGTGTCATCTAATGCATTTTTGGGATCCTGCACATTTTGTGCTTAATTTTACTCGCACTAATTATAAAGTTCCATTGGGGGTTTGATGTTTGCCTTTTTTTCCATCTACCATTTTTAAGTGAGTTTTCCTTCCACGACATTAGCCTCATTATGTGTGTCAAGTGAGTGTTCCTTATAGGAAACCATCATTAAAAATATGTTTGTACATTCTTCATCATGCAGTGTTTCTTGGTAGTCTGTTTCAGTGTACATGGCATACCTCTCCCTGCTCAACATTATGGGGGTTATCTCCTATTAGCTCTAATTCTTCCTTGGTTTCATTGATCAGCTATTTAGGCTTTGTTTATAGTCTTCTCTACCTGATCATGTTCTATTATAGTGGAGGTTCCAACAGTTATTTTTTGACAGTGTTTGCAGCTTCATGCTTCAAAGGTGTTCTACATGTTCTTTCTTTGTTCCTATTTTTGGGGACATTCTCTAGTTTGGAGGCTTCTTCAGTCCTTCACTAAACTTCATCTTTTTTTGGAGAGGGGTTTTTTCTATGGGTTTTTCTCCTTTTCTCCTCTTTATAGACATGTTTTTGTACTTGGGTACCTGATCATGCCTTGTTGTTGGGACCCATTTTCCTGCTTTCAATAGTTGTTTCTAGGTTTTTAGCTTCTCCCTAAGTTTATTTTAAGGGGGCTGTTAGAGTAATAAAGTGATTCCACTTATTAATTAAATCATATTGATTTAATTATTAAGTCACTTATTATCTCTATTTCACTTAAGCTAAACTTTAGGCATATAATAATTAATTCTTTTATTAATTATTATTATGCAACCTAGATTTTTCCCCTTTAGGGTTTCTCTTTTAGGGTTTCAATCGCCTTCATAAGGTTTGATCTCTTTGTATTTTGTATTCCCTCTCTGAATGAATTTTTTCTTTCAGAACATTTTTGTCTCCAAGGTTTTCTTTTTTAACAGGTTACTTTGCATGCAGATGATCTTGGCTTATGAATTCTTTGAATTCTAACATTCCCTTCATCCTAATCACTTCATCTATGTCATTCATATTCTTCTCCATCATCATAATCATCTTTCATTCTATCTTAATCATCCTAATCATTCACATTCTTCCTAAATATTTTAATCATCTATCTTATCTTAAGCATCCTAATCATTTCATCATCTTCCTAATCCACAAATCAAAGTCCTAATCATCATCGTAATTATCCTTCTAATCCACATCAGCATCCACTTTCACAATCCAATATAATCATTCATCTTTCATCCAACCTAATCACATCATCATTCTTCTACTCCAATCCACCTGTCAACCTCTTATCATTCTATCTAATCCTAGTCCAATTCATCTTCCTCTTCATCCAAAATAATCACACCTTAACCATTCCCTTGTCTTCAAAGATCTCGTATTTGTCTTCTAAAGTTTATCCATTCTTCATTCAAATCTTTATCCACATCACCTTCTAATTCTAATTTTAATAAAATCTTCTACTTTTGGCTTAGAAGCACCATCATAATCCTTGGACTTTAACCCTAGTTATCTTGATTGACCCACATCCAATCATAGTCAAGAATAACCCACATCAAATCAAACTTCATCTTTCACACCTCCATCAAGATTTTCATCTCAAATATTAGGTTGAAAGTTTTATCAAATTTTTTCATAGACCCTCATCATTAGAAAAATCTATTTGAATCATATTTCTTTGAGAACGTCATCCTATCTCAAGTAGTTAATTCTCTTATTCATATCCTATTTTTCTTGGGATCATCAGTCTATCTCCAAGTATAAGAAGATATCATCATCCAAATCAATCCTTTGTTTGCACCATCATAGGGTCTTGTTTCACCTAGGTTTGTCTCAAACCTTTAAATCCAAATCAAATCAAATCAGATCCAACCTTAAGGCCCTACCCTCATATCCAAAAAAATCAAATCAAAAAAAATCCTTGAGGCCTTTTCCTCTTAAATCAAAATAAAGTCCAAACTTTCTCCTAGTCCTAAGTTCATCTTTCATCCATCCTCAAATCTTTCATTTCATCCACTCTTACTCTAAATCTTCATCCGAATCATTTTCTAATCCAATTCCAACACTCCTGTTCCAAACATCATGAATATGGATTGGTTTCACAAAATGTTTGAGGACTTTAAAGTACTAAACCCTAATCCTCAATCCATACCTCCAATCCAACCCAACTACCAAATCAATTATCAACACATGATATCCAATCCCAATTCATCTACCACTTCTTATCCTTCCTCTAAATTTGACAAGGGAAATCCATATCATTATCCTTCACCAAAATATGATTCCCTCCATAGCCACCTTGCCCAAGAGATTCAAGAACTCCAAAACTCTATCCTTAGTTTGCAAAATAGGGGTCAAAAGAAAATTTTTGCCTTTGAAGACATATGTCCTTCCACATTTGTCCAAATTCATAATTCCCATCTCCCATTTAATCCCAATCCTACACCTAATCCCCCACATTTTGAGCTTCATGTCCAAAACCATAATCCTTATCCTCCACATAATCCTAATCCCCTAAAACCCACATCACCCCCATCTCACAATAACTTTTCTATTGAATGGATCCAAGGACTAACTGAGAAATATAAATCCCAAAATCAAGTTGTGTAACCCCCTCAAGTCATTAACCCACCACTGTCCCCTCCAAATATAGACACATCTAAATATCCTAAGTCTCATGATCCATTCATCCCTCCATCCACCCAAATTGAAGCTTCCATCTCTTCCATCATATTACCCTCATAAGTCCACTCATGTAAAGTCTGTGTTCCAAAGCATGCTAATATGTATTCCTCTTCTCCTATAGATCTAAACATGCCTCCATCTTATGACACCTTTCCATATGAAGATCCCAACCTTCCATATCAAGATCCACTTATCCTCATCAACACCCCTCTTGATATCATTCCTACTCAAGATCAAGAAATCCCCTTCACCCCATCTAATGATCCCCTTCCATTTCAAGAGTTAACCTCCACTTACCCTCCACTTCATGAATGTATTCCATGTATCCACTCCACTAATCCCCCTTCATGTCAAGATCAAATTACTCCATATCACATTTTCATTCCCTCCACTCCATTGCATGATTACCTTCCATCTCAAGATCCACTCATTCCTTCCATTCCACCACATAATCCTCCCCAAAGTCAATATCAAATTACCCATTCAAATCCATGTCAAGATCCCCTTCCATCTCAATATCCCATTATCCCTTATAATCCCCCTCATGAGCCTAATCCTCCATATGATCCTAATCCCCCACAAGATCCCATCACACATATCCAATCCATCCATGAACCTCATACATATAAGCTTTGTTCTTCTACCTATATCCAACGTGACTTCCTTCAAGAGCCTATCATTCCTTCCACCTCTCCTCCCCATTCACATGGAACAACATCTTGTTTTCAAATTAATAAGAATCCCATTGGAAAAATAATGTCTCAAGATGTTGGTGAACCATCCACCCCTTCTAAATCCAAAATCCCACCATCTATCTCCACATCCATTTTGGGCCCTTATTTCCACAACTTCATTCATTCCTCCTCCAAATCTATTTTGGGCCCTTATGTTCAAAACTCCATCCCTTCCTCATCCACATCCATTTTGGGACCTTATATCCCGAATCCAAATACTTCATCCCTTCCATCCATTTTGGGTCCTTACATACCTCCATCCACCATATCCAAGTCCACCATTCCATCACCCCAAATCAGTAATAAAGATCAACAAAGGCACACATCCTTTTAGTCTTTCCAACATTCACCCTCCATCATTCCATCAAAAAATGCTCCATAACATCCATACTCATGCACCCATGCCATGGCTAATGGAAGCAAATTGGATGCCAAATCTCAAATGCATAAAAGCCAAAAATACACAAAAATCCAAGGATCAACATGTCCCATCTAAAAGACATATTCAAGAAAATAAAATATGATCCAAAAACAAGAAAATTTAAAAGGCCATGAAGGCCCAAAAGAAAAAATTCAAAAATCATGTGGATTCATAAGATAATCATTTAAGAAATGCATCTCAAAACACAATAAAAATTGGCATCCAAACATGCTAATCCAAAATATTCTTCCACTCATAAATTATCCAATCCTCCATCTTCCAAATCCATTTTGGTTACTTGTCTCCCAAAATCCACTATCCTCAATTTGTCATCACCTTCATCTATTTTGGGTCCCTACATCCCAAAATCCATATTTTCTCCTCCATCTCCTTCAAAAATATCCCCCACTCCACCACCCTTCAAGGTGTGTTCCAATGACAATATTTCCAACTCCCTCATCCATTTATTCACAAGTCTTTCAACCTCACATCCATTATACACCAATACTCACCCATCCTTTCATCCCATTAATCCCACCCTATACATAAAACCTTATCCTTCCCCATCTCCCCCAATCCATTTTATCTCCCTTCCATAATCCTACCAACATCTATGAGCATATATCTACAATGCCTTGATATATTATGAAAATTAAAAATAGAAATATCAAGGGATACCATCCATGGAACTAGATGCTTGAGTCCTTACACCATATTCCTATCACATATTAATTTTCTTCCAAATCCACTTATATATCCATTTACTTATACTCCTCCCCTTGCACTCTACACTCGGGGGAAATATCCATACATGTCTATGATACCATACATGTCTTCCACATTCCCTATCCACCATCTATTATCATATATTTTCCCATCTTTGATCTTGACTATTCTATACTTTCCCTCCACTCATATACTCCATGTTTCTTATTCACTATCCATCCCCTAGCCATTATCCCACATAACTCTGTCCACTTTTCCTATATTTTATCTTGACATCCTATCCATATCCTCTATCTCATAGTCCTTTTCTTATACATTTCCTCCATCCCCCTTCCATAATACTATATAATTCCATCCTCTGCTCCCATGTCTTTTGATCTAGATTACCCTATGCATTTCTTCCATTCCATATTACCTATCCTCTCCATATTTTTCATTTCATTATCCTCTCTCCTATTCACACCCTCCATCTCATATCCCTTCTCCAAATCCCTTCCACTTTCATACCTTCTCTCTTGCTTAAAAACTAGAGGCACTCAAACATCCATACATGCTTTGGACAATACAAGCCTTTGCCCCTCCATGCATATCCTTTACAAAACTATCCATCCATCTCATTTATCTTTTATCTATCATCTCTCCATCCTTCATCCTCCCATAGGGGCATCCTTAAAAACATAGTCCCTGGATCCCAATCCAATTATTCCCCATCCTTTAGTCCTCCACGCTCATCCCTTATATACAATCCTTCCAATTTATGCCATCTTTATCCCTATCTTCCCATCCTTCATTTTCCTACTACCAGTGTGGGATATTTCACTCCTTTACCACATAGATCTTGAATATCCATAATTTCATCCCATATTCCCTATCCATCCATTCAATGTTCCCTATCGATCTATTCCATTCATTTATCTCCAATCCAGACCATCTCTCCATATCTACAATTCCTTGGTTCTCCCTTTTCATTGGTCTCAATTCTTTTTATTCTTCCTCCATCTTCCAATTCATTTTATCCTTCATCCATCTTCATTTTCCCTTCTATCCAATCTACTTATCTTCTACTCCAATCCATTCATATTTAATTCTATCCAATCTATTTTCCTTCTAATGCAATCCTTTCATCTGCCCTTCTATCCAATCTACTTATCTTCTAATCCAATCCATTCATATTCCATTCTATCCAATACATTTGTCTTCTAATACAATCCTTTCATCTTCCATTCTATCCAATCTATTTATCTTCTAATACAATCCTTTCATCTTCCATTCTATCCAATTCATTTATCTTCTAATCCAATCCATTCATCTTCCCTTATATCCACTCTATTTCTCTTCTAATCCAATCTATTCATCTTCTAATTAAATTCTATCAAATTTATTTATGTTATAATACAATCTATCTTATCTTAAAATTCTATCATATTCTCCAATTCCTTTCATCTCTCTTTCATCCTTTTCAATCCATTTAATCCTTCATCCATCTTCTCATTCAACTCTGTCCAATTCATTCCTCTTCGAATCTAATTCCTTCCAACCTTCAATACATATAATCCTCCACTCATCTTATCTTCCACTTCCATTCTATCTAATTCCTCTTATCTTTCTCTCCTCTTATCTAATTATTTATCCTCCTTCCAATCTATTCCTCCAAAAATCCCAAATCAATACAATTAAGTGCAATCAATCCTTTTCCAATCAATCTAATCTTGTAATCTAGCACATGAATCCTTAACCAAATTATCATATTGATCCAAATCAGCTGACAATCTATTACCCATTTTTCATGAAATCATAATCATGGGATGTATCCTTCCCAATCCTTTGGATTTTCATTGTTCTTATCGTTAACTTTTACATCCTCAATCAATCGTCATCAATCAATCGATTGATCAATTTTTAGCTTGACTAGGGGCAAAATTTTGGTTTTCTTTTAGTTTATGTGTATGCATGCTTTTTACTTGTATGTGTTAGCATTTTTTTCATTTATCATGGTATTTGCATCCTATTGTCACACGACATCATAGTCTTTCATATCATGGTGTCATAAGGCATATGGTTGTATTTGACCTTTTTTATCATGTACTTGACACATTGTCATATTGGTTCCTCATACCTTGTTGTATAGTGGAAAGTACAATATAAAACTTAGGTTGCTCACACCATTGCAGCATGACTTTCCTTTATTCTTCCTTCGCTATCCCTATCCTTTCCCCTTTCATTCTATCATTCCTATCCATTTCGAGAGCACACTTGTGTTCTTCAAACCCACATATCCTCTCAAGGGGGCATATCACTCCTTCCTTATCATCCATCCCCATCCTATAGTGATTGTGGAATCATGCTACTAATATTACCCCTTTTATCCACTATGTTTTAATCTTCTTTGGTCCAACATTATTTCACAATGCTACATCAAATAGGGGCAAAATGTAGACACTAAAATCTGTCCATTACCCTTATCCTAGCCAAATTAAATAGATATTTATTATTTATTTAATAATCCTTGTCATACCTTCAATTAAATAAATCCATATTTATTTAATTAAAAATTCTCTTTATCCCCTATCCTTAATTAAATAAATTTACATTTATTTAAAATTATCCTATCACATTTCCACTTGTATCTTAACCTTCCATTTAATTAAGTAAAGGACTTTGTTTACTTAATTAATCCCTTTTCTCTCACTTGGAATTAAATATTAAATTTATTTCTATTTTATCCTAGGGCTCCTAACTTTAACCCTCACCTAACCTCACTTCCCTAACCTAACCCAACCTTCTAACCCACTTTCCACTAATTAATCTTAATCTCTCACCTAATCACTCCCTACTTATTTGCACAATCCTAATAAAGGGATTATCAAACCCAAGTCACATGTGACTCTTACACACCCTCTTATAAAGCCTTACACACTCTTACACACCCTTACATGTTTGCCCCCCTTCACATGTGAACTCAACCTTGATCCATCACTTTCCCAAGTTGCTCACACATGTATGATCAACCTTGGTCATCTCACCCTCTTCCACCTTTTGACCTTTGTCATTGAGCCATCACTTTTCCAAGTTGATCACACATGCGTGAGATACCTCGGTCTTCTAACCCTCTTACATTCTCTTGCACCTTGTCGTTGACCCATCACTTTCAAAGGTTTCTTACACAGGTGTGAGCATATTTCCCCTTTGAACGGTCAAAGCCTAGTCCACTTGGCCTCCACTTGGCCTCCACCTCATGGCCACATCATTGATCCTGAAGAAACTTATCCCTTCATCCAAATTTGAACCTCAACCGTCTATTTTCCTCAAAAATCTATAAAAGGAGAGCCCTCTCCTCATATAAAAAAAAACCACTTTTATCACATTGTCATGTTGTTAGATTTGTGAGAAACCACATTCCACCTATCAACCAATTGCATCCACACTTCTTCATTTGGGAGGTTTGCATGTGTGGTTTTTAGTAGATTATCTTTGTTTCTCATTCTTATTTCTATTCATTTGCATGCATGCTTTCTCCATATCTTTTATATTTGAGGTTTATGTGATCATGTAGGAATTAATATAGTTGCTTATGTTTATTACTTTGATACATTTTTACATGCTACAATTTTCATGCTTAGAGTAATTTGAGTTCATTTTAGCATTTTTATTTCATATTTAGCTTCAATGGCATCATAATTCATCATGTTTTAGTATAATTGCACATCATGTAGCTTAATTTGCACTCTCATTTTAGAGGTTGTCACTTTAGGAATGTTTTCAAGATACGAGAGCATTCATATTGTCCTTCTAATTAGAGAAACATGAGATGGTTTTTATTGATCAATTTGATTTGTTTAGCATGTTAGATCTTTAAATCCTTTCAAATTGATTAAATTGAGTTAATGTTTGATGAATATAGTTTTTATAATGTACACTTGTATTTGTGAAAAAATTGCCTGTGTAGTCAAGCTCAAACAAGGAAAACTTTAGCATTAAACATGAAAAACACAATAGTTAAACACATAACCTATGATTGACCTAAAATGGAAGCACCCTCATTCCATTTAATTTTTTCTTCATGGAGAATGTGGATATTCTCTCCACACACAACAATTTTATCCCCAAATGAATGCAAAGCTTACTAGATGATTAAAAGGAGCTACAATGCAAACTGTAATGGAGATTAGGTTTGAAACAAGATGAAACTTCTATATGAAACTATGATAAAAATAATGCTCAAGATGATATTCAAGATGCAAGATGCAAAGCTAGATGATTAAAAAAACTAGAATGATATGAAACAAGATAAAACTATACTAGCATGAAGATATGAAATGCTCTAAAAAATCAAGATATAAGATATCATGATAATTATAAGATGTAAATGATGGATAAAAATACTTGAGGAGAGGCTCTTATTTATATACTTTTGGAGGAATGATGAGGGCTTGGATGAGGTGGCACCTATGTGGATGCCAGACAAGAAAACACGGTTGGTCAAGAAAATGGAAAATTTTCTCACACATGTGTGAGAAACTTGGGAAGTGGTAGGGCATTTAAGGTTTCGAGGATAATGTATTAGAATTCAAAGAATTCATAAGCCACGATCATCTGCATGCAAAATAACTAGTTACAAAAGAAAAGCTTGGAGACAAAAAAGTTCTGAAAGAAAAAATATTCATTCAGAGAGGGAATTCAAAATACAAAGAGATAAAACCTTTTGAAGGTGATTGAAACCCTAAAAGGGAAACCTTAAAGGGGAAATATCTAGGTTGCATAATAATAATTAATAATAGAATTAATTATTATATGCCTAAAGTTTAGCATAAGTGAAATAGAGATAATAAGTGACTTAATAATTAAATCAATATGATTTAACTAATAAGTGAAATCACTTTATTACTCTAACACCCCCCTTAAGATAAACTTAGGGAGAAGCTAAAAACCTAGAAACAACTACTGAAAGTAGGAAAATGGGTCCTGACAACAAGGCCTGATCAAGTACCCAAGTACTAAAATCTCTGTAAAGAGGAGAAAAGGAGAAAACCCAGTGGGAAAAACCCCTCTCCAAAAAGAGATGAAGCCTAGTGAAGGACTGAAGAATCCTCCAAACTAGAGAATGTCCCAGAAAATAGAAACAAAGAAAGAACATGTAGAACACCTTTGAAGCGTGAAGTTGCTAACACTGTCAAAAAATAATTGTTGGAGCCTCCACTGTAATAGAACATGATCGGGTAGAGAAGACTGTAAACAAAGCCTGAAGAGTTGATCAATCAAACCAAGGAAGCATTAGAACCAACAAGAGATACCCCCATAATGTTGAGCAGGGAGAGGCATGACATGTACACGGAAGAAGACTACCAAAAAATATGACATGATGAAGAACGTACAAGCACAAATAAAGGATGGTGTCATGGAAGGAACACTCACTTGAAAAAGGTAGATGGAAAACAAGGCAAACATCAAACCCCCCATGACACTTTATAATGTAGTGCGAGTATAATTAAACACAAAATGTGTAGGATCTAAAACATGCATCAGATGACACTTTATCTTAGTGTGTTTGCAAGAAAAGCTACAACAAAAGATGTATACAATATTCAGAAAAGGAAATGATCTCAGGACTTGAAATGTCCAAGATATCCACCAGAATTCTATAAAGCAAAAAACTGAATAAAAGATACATGGAGAAAATTCTGGGTGGGAGACCCATAGAAAAAGAAAGGAGAACAAAACCACCTTTTTGACGCAATGTGAATTTCAAAAAATGGAGTCCGGACGAGCAAGATATAGTGACCAAAGTGCAAAATGGAACCCTGACATTGACAGGAAAAAAAATTGAAAGACAGAAAAATCAGATAACGAACTGGAAAAATCTGATCGGCCTCAGAACTAGCTTTCCGTCGATATCTTGTTTGGCGAAAAACTCCTCTGTTTGCTCAAGATATGAGCAAAAAACCACAAGGTGCTCATTATGAAAAAAAGGGCAAGTTGTATGACGGGTTGGTGGCTGTCAAATTTAACCCAGACCTCAGACCTGTGATTGTTGACATCAGTTGCACAAAAATCGAGGCAAATTTTTTTTCCTAGTTTTTTTACATGCAAAAGTTGGAAAAAATCACTTTCCCTCTCCTCCATGCAACACCAGGCACAGATTTTGAGGTGGTGTCAAAATCAAGGCAACACAAAAATTAAGGTGGCATCAAAACCTACCTCGTAAAACATGTCAAGGGTTGTGCATGCAAAATAAGGGCCCAAATTTCAACTTTGTCCAAATAGGACGTGCCTTATATGAAAATGGGGGTTTCGGGGCATTCTAGACGCTCTAAAACTTTAAAAACTCAGGAACGGGCAGCAGCGTCAAGGCTCTGATACCATGTTAGAATTCAAAGAATTCATAAGCCAAGATCACTTGCATGCAAAATAACCTATTACAAAAGCAAAGCTTGGAGACAAAAATGTTCTGAAAGACAAAATATTCATTAAGAGAGTGAATTCAAAATACAAAGAGATCAAACCTTATGAAGGTGATCGAAACCCTAAAGGGGAAATATCTAGGTTGCATAATAATAATTAATAAAAGAATTAATTATTATATGCTTAAAGTTTAGCTTAAGTGAAATAAAGATAATAAGTGACTTAATAATTAAATCAATATGATTTAATTAATAAGTGGAATCACTTTATTACTCTTAACAAAATGTACAAAGGGGAAAGGCTGAAGGTTGCTCACACATGTGTGAGAAACTTGGGAAGAGGAAAGAGGGGACAAAATTCTAAAAATATAGTTGGGAATGTGCTCACACATGTGTGAGACACATTCAAATTTGAGGGAAATGCTAATTGTTGTAGGATTTGCACAATTAGCTTAATTAATCTAGGATTAATTAAAGGGTAGACTTAGAGGTGATAGTGATGGGGGTAGGTTAGGCATTTAGGCTTAGATTAGGATTTAGTTAATTACGAATTAATTGAACCAAGGGATTAGTATTGGAGGGGATTTTAAATAATAGAATTACTCAAATTGGGATGAAAGGGATAAATGTATTTAAATAGAATTTAAATACAACTAGGACTTTAGAAGAATAAGTCAATATAATTAATTAAATAATTTTAATGAACTATATAGAAGAATGAGGAAATATAATTAATTGCTTAAAAATTGGCTATATAGCTAGGATTAATTAATTAAACAAGATTTAATTAATTAAGGGGACAATTGTCATAAATTATAAGAGATGTTTTTAGATGTCTACAACACCATGTCGGAGCTATAGACTCTATAATCGCCTAAAAAACAATGATGTCTTCCACAAAAGTGTATGCAATATAATGAGCTTCCTTGAATCTTGAGATATTAGATGTGGGATATGAGATAACGTATAAGAGGCCTAGCTTATATTGACATGATGAGATATAGTATGAGAAACTAACTTGATACAAACATTAAATGCCTAATGCAAATATTAACTAGGTAACTAAAAGAAAATAAAGCTTATGATCCTATTATAGCTAACTTCTAGAATGACACTTAGAACCTAAATAAGCTGAATATCTAAATATGTCCCATGAATAGGAAATTACAAGGTACAAGATCCTAACTAGGTATAAGACAATGTTCACTTTAGTAGAACCAACCACCATCATGTTTTTATGATCTTATTTCTATTTTTTTAAGCTCTCTCAAATGTGAATATCATCTACCACTCAATATTTTTGGTCATATTGATGTAAGAGTAGCGTCATTACACTTCCATTAAGTGCTAATCTATAAAATAGATTAAAAAAAAATTAGTAGTTCTTTTTGCATATATTTTATTACCATTATTATAATATATTGATAAAAGCCTTAAAGAATAGTGAGCAATACAAAATTTGGAAATGAAAGGTTATAAACTTTGTAAGTTATAGGAGAGGGATTGCAAAGTAATGGAGATATGAACCTTTTCTTTGGAAAACTTCTTTCAAATTCTATATATATATATATATATATATAAACTCAAAAATTAAGGAAACATATCAAATTCAATTCAATTCAAAAAAATAAAACATAGATCTAATTTTAAAAAAAAAACTAAAACCTAATATTTTGAAATAACTTACAAAAAAAATCTTGATAAAGATGTAGTTAAACAAGAGCCTACAACCCACTACAAAGTATTAAAATTGTCCATAACTCGTAATTATAAAAAAAAATTAATAAATAATAACCATAACTTACATTTGAAGATAGAAATGAGCCATTATTCTTCTCATTAAACTCATCACTTTTGCTCACTTTTGCTCACTTTTGCCATAGTCTAGATTGATGGATAATTTAAGTGTAACCAAAAAAAACACTTCTAACAATAATATGTTGCCTCCTTTTAATTTCCCACTAAACCAAAAAGAAAACCTATGTTTGTACATTACATTAGTCTTTAAATTTTAGTTTAGAATAAAAATTTTTTATAGTTAGGGTATTGTCCATTGGTTTTACAACAATTTTTGTATTGCTTGTTTAAAGACATATTGTTTGGATAAAAAAATATTCACCATTCCATATTCATATGGTATCAAAGTTGCTATGCATTGCATGATTCATGTGAGATATCAAAGGATTTGAAGTAGCATGTGTGCCAACTTATGTTAAATTGACAGAAATGGTGTTTAACATTTGGAATTGAGTACAAAGAAGGCAATACCCATTTTTGCATCTGAATTGTTTGTTGTATAACATTATATTGCTAAGTTTAACTCTGCATATTTGTTGCATGTTGCATGATTCATGAGGGCATATGGATTATAAATGTGAGATTAATGCAATAGAGAAAAATAAAAATGGAATGTTTGAGGAAAATTGAGATTAAACTATATAATTCGTGTTTGTCATTTTTCGGACAGCAACACTTTTCTAGACATTGAAGTTTGTAGATGGCATTAAGATACAGCAAATGGCAGTACACAATTATGGCGTGGAAATGAATACATCTGAATTTGTTTCACACAAAATATATTGATCTATGTTTAGAAAGTGAAACATAATTATTTTTAATAGAAAAAGATTTGTGGGACATTGTGAATGGAATTGTGAAAAAATTATAAATTGTTGATGAATTGAATTCAATGGGTCAAAGATTTCATTGATGGGGAATTGAAAAAAAATAAAGTTATTGTTGTGCATGCAAATGACTCGTCTAATGATGAAAATCATCTCACAATGAAAAAAATGATAAAAGAATAGTGGTTTAGAGAGTAGCAAAGACGACCAGTGTTTTCGGACCTCAATGTAGCAGTAGGGCAATCGAGTGTTGGTGCAGATGTTATTGATAATGCAAGTGCGACACTCGGACCCAATGAAGAGGATCACGAGGAATATCCACCACTGGAGAGGCTGTGGGAAAATGAGACAATACCAATAGCAAAGGAGGACTAATAAGTTAGTTGTTATCATCTCCTCGTTTTTTGTCATAAGAGGAGTTTATTAGTTTAGTTTTCGAAAATAGTAGAAATAGAGCTTTGAAAGCCATTTTAGTACTTATGATTTAGGTTATGTTTTTCTACTATGTCCAAGTCTATTCTAGTTCAAAGACGCGTCTGGCTTATATCAGATTTTGAAAATGTATATTTAAACTTTTATATTATTAATATATATCAAGCTACCTGTCTTTTTCTTTAAAAAAAAGGGACGATATATGGATGTATGTCTGGAAAGTAAAAACATGATTATTTTTAATAGAAAAAGATTTGTGGGACATTGTGAAAAAACTCCAAAATGTTGATGAATTGTATTCAGTTGGCCAAAGATCTCATTGATGTGAAGTTGAAGAAAAATAAAGCTCTTGTTGCGACTGAAGGTAAAATACACTTTTTTGGTTTTGTCGTGCGTACAAATGACTCATCTAATGATGAAAAATCATCCCACAATGCAAAAATTGATAAAAGATTTGTGATTTAGAGAGTAGCAAAGACGAACATTAGATGTTGGAGGTAATAAAGGCAGGAAGATATCTATCATACCAAGCTAGCTTTTGTCTTGGGGACGTTGATTGCATCAGGAGCAATATATTTGTCTCTGAAGTAAAGAGGGGGCTTGGCATAATGTGACCCTTCAAGGAGTAAGGGGCGAGCAAGATTTTGATGATTTGCCAAGCACTTCAAAAGACATTAGACACACTTGGGCGAGATGCGGACTTTTGGAGGAACAATGTCTCATGTGCATATGTTTGATTGATGATTTATGTAGTAGAGGAGAGATTGTTTCCACAGCACTTAAGGATACATTAGACACACTCAGAGGAGATGTTGAATTTCAAAGGGAAGGTGTCTTATGTATAGCACTAGAGGAGGCTTTAGACACATTGAAGGAGATGTGAAATTTCAAAGGAAATGTGACCCATTATGAAAGAAGGGTGGGAACACTTTTATGTTCTCTATTGTTGCGCAAATGGCTTCAAGTTCTACAAACAAGAGATCCACTGGTGTAGCCAGTCCATTATTTCTTGGGTGAACAAGGAGAATTGGTGAAGGCACTTCATCAAATATCCAGAAGGGTCGCGTTCAACACCCTTGCAATGTTCCACTATTATTGAAATTAATGTAATACGAGGGGGGATGTTGGCATATTACATTGGCATTTAGTTTCTTAGTTTAAGATAATAATTTTTTATAGTTATGAAACTATCCATTGGTTTTACAACTATTTTTGTATTGCCCATTTAAAGGTATATTGTTTGAATCAATTATATGAAAAAAAATATTCACCATTTCACCTTCAACCTAATGAACAATTCTTAGAGATTATTTGCATCTACCCACATTCATATTGGTCCTTAAAAGCATAGCAAAAAAAACAGCCTTAATATATGAATCCTCCTACTATTATTCTCAAGAGTGGTAAGAGGAAAAGTTATTTTCTAAGAGTAGGCATGTCAATTGTCATAACATAATAACAATAAAATAGACTTTTAATTCTTAGTAGCACAAAAGGATAAGAAATGCATGACATAGACTTACAAACATAGTTGGAGACAAGAAATACTATGTGTGATGTCTTGGCCTCAAATTTTCATATAAGAGAAAATTTTATCACTATATTTTAATTTAAAAAATTTAGAGTGTCTGAAGGGTTGAGTTTTGATTAGTTCAAGTACCGAGTTCTCATTGTGTAGACTTAAATTCAAATTCCAAAGGAAAATCTAGAATAGGATTCTAATTTTTGACTCTTGGACTTTCATACTAAACTTCTAATGTAGAAGCGGCCTCCAAATAAGTAGATTTATAAGTTGTGACACTTTTTCTTCTATATATAATTTCTAATCTGGTTGCTCAAAAGAAGTGGATACGAATCCTAGAATTACACAAACCATAAATAAGATCTAAAACAAAAAAGTAGGTTTGACACTTTTGATAGAAAATATTATGAAAACATAAAATCCCTTACAATAAGAATCTAAACAACCACCTATTAAACCTTTAAATATTAATGTTCATACCAAAGGGATAATAAATCAAATCTTCATAAAGAAAAAAAAAAATAGTAAATCAAAGCTAGGAAACCTAGTATTTGAATATAAAAAATTAATACCTTAATTATATTTCCTAAGATTACTTGGATGGAATTTGATTCATTTGGTCCACAAAGCTAGTGTGTTATAGATCGTAGTACTTTTTGATGAAAATAATTCATCTTTTCAATGGAAAGAAAAAACAATTATTATCAAGTTTTGCAATGATTTTATTTTGCCAAGAATATGTAGTCGTTACTTCCCACTAAGGAGACAAGGATTTGAATAAAATTTCCCAAAATTTATTTTTGTTAAGAAGTTCAAAACTTTTATAAAAATATATCTTGTCATCTTCTCTTTAACAAATCAATATAAATAAGAATTAGAGATTATTACAAAATAATTAAATATATTAAGTATTAAATATTTTATTTAAAATTATTTTTAAATAAACATATTATATTTTACATACATCATTTAACAAATCAATATAAATAAGAATTAGATATTATTACAAAATAATTAAATATATTAAGTATTAAATATTTTATTTAAAATTATGTTTATATAAACAAATTATATTTTACCTACATCATTTAAAAAATTATAATTTAATTGATTGAATATAATCAATATACATGATAATATTTTTTAATTTTGTTATTAAAAAAATTAAAAGTATAATATAAAAAAAGAAAGATTCCTCCGTAAGATAATGTTGGTGGATAGATATCCTTTAAATTTTTAACTTCAATTAAAAATGTCAAATTAGAATCCTACTCTACATCCCAATAAATTGTAAAAACAATAAATTTAATATTGAACCTTACAACAAACATTAATATTTTTTTATGAATACTATTCCTTGAAACATTTAAATACATTAAAAAATGAATTCACTTATAATTTCCCCTTTTGAAGAATTCAATCGACCATATATTTTGATATATGAAATTAAAATAATTGTTTATTTGTTTTCATCTTCTTTCTAGCTGGTGGGTCGAATCGACCTCAATATTATTATTATATTTTATTTTCTTGTAGGGAAAGATTTGCGTATCTTATTTGAATAGAATGGTCTTATTTAAATATTCTACTTTATTCCAAAGGCCACCTATTGCCTAGCTTATGTTTTTAGCTTTTTAAATACTTTAAATATAAAATTGTATTAATTAAAACACTTTTGCAAAAGTATGATAGAGAAATCTTATATATTAGAAAACAACGTAAATAAGAATTGAATTTAATCTTAGTAAAATAATAACCAAGAGAAAATCTTTGGGATATAGATGATGGATACAAAATATTATGTTATATATTTTATAAATTATATATATATATATATATATATATATATATGCTATTCATAATAATTGAAAAGATTTAATGGTAGTTTAGGAGTTGAAAATAGTTAAGTGTGGTTATTTTAGTTGATGTTTGTGTATAGTTGTTTGTTTGATTTTCTTTGAATTTTATTTATTTTTATTTTTTAATATATAAAAAAAAATTATCAATAAATTTTTTTTTTAAATATCAAGAACAAATAAGTGCAATGGCGTATTTTCAAGAGTTTGTTGAAGATAGGGCTTTTGTGACAACAATGAATAGCATCTTGTGAGGTGAATTCCCTAGCAACTGTTGAACAGGTCGAATAACTGAGAGGGGGGTGAATTAGTTATTCTCACACAACTTATAATTTTTTTCTTCTGTCGGTTAATACTTAATCAACAATATTATCAACTTTAGGTTTGTCAGTTAATCACATCAAACATCCACATAAACTATAAGCATTAAGAACACAGAAACATCGACATGGAGAACACCAGGATTTTACGTTGAAACCCAAGATGGGGAAACCACGGAGAATTTAATTCTCATGAAATATAAAATTCCTATTAAAGTGACACCGGTATGATGATTTTTACAAAGGCTCTTTGCTAGTACAGTAAGGCTCAGAGCCAGAGAATATGAAAAGAGATAAAATCTACCACCGAGATCAACATAGTGTTGAATATGAACACAGATTCACTATCGCTTTGCATACCACCACGCATGAGACACTTATTGGATACTTCTTGATCCACACACTCAGTCACTCTTGTATATGCAACATCATGAAATCCACCAAGTCAACCAGACAATTTGAAATAGGTCGCACCAACACATTCTTGCAATGGTAAAGAATGAAATGAGGACCACCTTGAACAATATAACACGCCTTGCACAAGCCAACGTGCTACACCATCTCCAAGTTCCAACAGATATGAACAACACATTACACATACAAAGTTGGGAACGAAAAGTAAAAAGGATACGGATTGAAATAGGATCAAACCGATCAACCAGATGTTACATCCAAGGAAGAACCCTCACCAAAACCTATCAGTGACAGCTTCAACCGAAACATACAACCTATCAATGCGCATCAACCGATACACCAAACTATTCGGTTACACAACAATCGATACATTAAGAGGCTGGAATAAGGATAGGTTAACATCAATGACAACATCATAGATCACATCAACTTCACATTCCAACAATCTCCTTCTTTGTCATTGATGGCAACATTCATCAATAAAAAAACATAGAAACAAACTTCAACCTTTCTCCAACTTTCTCCCTCTTTGACAACAATGACAATGGGCACAACAAGCTCCCCCTTTATAACAAATCTTCTCCCCCTATGAGGAAGCCCTCAAGCACTGATCCAGAAATATAGAAATGCAAAGCACTAGACCAATGCACAACACTTCCAGTGCATCTAGTGATCATAGGAAGGGGCAAGATGCCCAACTTCTTACTAAGATACTCAAAAGTATCCTTGCACAAAGGTTTTTTAAATATGTCTGCTATTTGTTCCTTTGTGGGTACATACTCAAGCTTAACTACACCTTCTTCAACTTTCTCTCTGATAAAGTGATATTTGATGTCCATATGTTTTGTTCTGCAATGCATTACTGGATTCTTTGACATACTTAGAGAACTGGTATTATCGTACATGATAGGAATTGGTTCAACAAAATTGACTCTTATATCCTTCAAAGTCTACTTCATCCTTAATACATGAGTACAACATGAGGTTGCTGCAATATATTCTAATTCAATAGTATATAGCATTACATAATCATGCTTCTTTCTCGACCAAGCAACTAATCGGGAGCCAAGAAAGAATGCTCTGCCACTGGTACTTCTTATGTTTTCTATACAGCCTACACAATCTACATTTGTATATGCCATTAGTGAAAATTGGATTCTCTTAGATACCATAATCCCATGTCTTCTATTCCTTTCAAGTATCTGACAATCCTCTTTATTGCCATAACATGTGACTCTTTTGGTTCTTGTTAAAATATTTCTACCAAACATACAACATACATGATATATGGTTTGGTGGATGTCAGGTATAACAATCCTCCAATCATTGATATGTATTTAGTTGCATTTTCTTTTGGTGAATCAATCTCCTTAGTTAACTTACAACTGGTAACAATGGTTGTACATACAGGTTTTGAATCTTCTAAGACAAATTTCTTTTGTCAAGTTCCTTCACATAATTGGATTGAGAAATGAAAATACCTTTGTCTTTCAGACTTGCAATCCAAGAAAGAAATTTAGTTCGAACCAATCATAGACATTTCAAATTCCTGTTATTTCTTCAGCAAAATTCCTACATAGATCATCTTTGCCTCTAAAGATGATATCATCAACATACACAACAATAATCAAAATCTTGTTTGAAAGTATTTTGAAGTATAGATTGTTGTTGGCCCAACCTTTCTTGAATCCTTAACTGGTTAGATATTTATCTAGTTTTCTATACCAATCCCTAGGTGCCTTCTTCAATCCATATAATTCATTTTTAAACCTTAAAACTACATTTGGATTTGTTTCTGATGTGAACCCTTCCAGTTTCTCAATATATACTTCTTTCAAATCTCCATTTAGGAATGCAGACTTGACATACATCTGATAAAACTTGAATCTTTTGAATGTTGCAAATTCCAAGAACATCCTAATAGCCTCCACCCAAGCAACAAGAGCATAAGTCTCTTCAAAGTTGATGCCTTCAATTTGTGAGTAACACTTCCATACCAATATCGCCTTATTCCTAACAAATTTTCTATTCTCATATAGCTTATTTTGATAAACTCATTTTGTGCCTATCGCATTTTTGTCTACTAGTCTGGGCACCAATTCCTAGGTCTAATTTTTCTCTATCTGATTGAATTCTTCCTTCATTACATTAATCCAAATCTGATCACTACAAGATTTTGTTACAAACTTAGGTTCAATCTCTGACAATAAACATAACAAAGCCCGATCTTGAGATGCTTTACTTCTTGTAACAACTTGTTAGATCGTTATACTCAAAATTTTAACACAAAGCCTATCTTTCATATCAGTTTTTATCTTGTACTCATTTTGTCATTTTAAACACATTTGTTCTACTAATTCATTATTTTATTGCTATTAAAATTTGTTTTAACAAAATTTTTAATTGTCAATTATTCTTAGTTTATTCAAAAAAAATTTAAAATTAATTAAAGTTTAAATTATCTCATACTATTTTCCCTTTTCATTTTAATTCAAATCGTTTTAGTTATATGTCTCTTATATTGTTTTTAATCAATTCCACTTAGTGGTTCTATATTTCATTGCAATTAAAAATTGTTTCACCATTTTAATTAAATTTTTTTAAATCTTTTTAATATCTTTAATTACATCTTATATTGAGTGTTAACATCAAGTTAAAGTTATTTTTCTCAAAC
>MU227831.1:1160248-1171604 GCA_018584345.1 Thuja plicata | reverse complement strand
TTCTTGAAGTACTTTGTGGTTGATCTTGCAATCTTCTCTCCTTTGGTTTTGGTAAAATCTTCCATGCATTTCATTTTCTTGGATTAATACTTGTTTAAGCTTTCATTCTTTTCATTCTTCTTACACAACTCCTCTATTCTTATCTCCAATGATTTGATTTTCTAAATGATTATTCGGTACATACCTTGGTTTTTTAGTTTTAGATGTTGGTGTCGGTTCAATATCATCTTCTTCTTTATTTTTTTCTTTTCTTTTGTCCTCTATATCATATTCATACTCAATGTGTCTCTTAGGGACCTTTTGAAATTCTTCATCAACCTTCACAGTCAAACTTTCCACAATTTTTTTCAGTCTCTTATTGTATCACTGATATGCTTTGCTTCTGGTAGAATAAACCAAGAATATTCCTTCATCCGCTTTTCTATCAAAATTTTCAATATTGTCTTTATCTTTCTGAATGTAGCACTTGTTGCCTAATATTTTGAAGTACTTAACTATAGGTGCTCTTCCATGCCATAATTCATACGAAGTATTTCCATATTTCCTTTGGTACAAAACTATGTTAAGTGTATACATAGCAGTATGTACTGCTTCTCTCCAATAGATTTCTAATAGACTTGTCTCCAACATAGCTCTTGCTTCTTCCTGAATTGTCTGATTCATTCTTTCTAAAACATCATTTTGTTGGGGTGTTATTTTTGCTGAAAAATGTCTCTTAATACCATGATTTTCACAAAAAAATTCAAAATAATTAGATGTAAACTCCCCTCCTTTATCAGATCTCAAACACTCAATCTTTCTTCCACACTCAATCTCAACTCTAGCCTTAAATATCTTGAACTTCTCAAAAGTTTCAGATTTATCTCTAATAAAAGAAACCCGTGTCATCCTTGAATAGTCATCAATAAAAAGTATAAAGTACCTTTCACCTTGAAAGCTCCTTATTTTGGTAGGACCACGAAGATCAGTGTGCACAATCTCTAATACACTTGTAGATGAATAGTATTTTGTCTTGAATTATTCTCTTCATTGCTTCCCTTCTTGAAAACCCTTGAAGATAATGTTTTCTAGTTTAAGCAGTCTGGGTAGATCTCTCACCAAACGAGATGAGTTAATTTTCGCCAAATTGTCAAATTTTATACATGAAACACCCTTCGATGTGAAATCCAACTATCATCGGTCTGAGATAGTAAACAACAACCTTCTGATGCTCCTTCTAGCTAGTACATATTCCTTCCAGTTCTTTTCCCGAATGTATTTAGATCTCCTGATCTCTTCCTAATTTCACAACCTTCATTTTTTTAAATGACTTCATATCCATTTTCACACATATGTCCAACACTCAATAAATTATGATACAAAGCCTTCACATAATAGGCATTTTCAATGTAATTCTTTCCATCAAAAGTAATAGAGCCTTTACCAACAATATAAGCTTCTTTATCATCACCAAATCTAACAATACCACTATCATACTTAATAAGTGATACAAATTTATTTTTATCTCCGGTCAAGTGATGAGAACAACCACTATCAATATTTAACAATTCATTTTTCTTTCTTCTAACATACAAATAAGTTTCAGCACCATCATCAATTTGAGCACATATGTTGGTAATATAAATATCTGATTTATCTTCCTCTTCAACATAAAAAAAATAATAATTCTTCTGTTGTTGATTCATCATCTGAGATACTAGCATATTCATTCACATAGTAATCTTTCTTATTTAATTTCTTAAATTTCTATCTAGGACCTCTCTCTGGACACCTAGTTTCCAAATGACCAATTTTACCGCATCTTAAACATTTTAAAGGTAACATACCTTTATATTTTCAAGTACCTTTATTCAATCTTCTTGTAAATTTTTCTTCAAATTATTCTTCATCATCATCTAAATCATCATCTAATTTTGTTTCTTTGAATGATGTTTTAGATATGCTCTTGTCTCTTCCAAACTTTCTTCACTCAAATGTTGTCATGGTACCAAATACCTATTATTTGGTAGACTTATTTGGATCATATGCCTCTTCAATTTTCAATATATTGTCATTGTAGTTGTCTGGTAATGACATCAAGATATTCTTCATAAAGTCTTCATTGGTAATAGTTCCTCCTTGATTCTTGACTTCATTCACTACATTTTCAACTCTCTAAAAATAGCTCTTGATATCTTCTCCATTTTTCATTCTCATATTCTCATAATGTCTTTTAGCTTTTAGTTTCTTAGATAACTTAACTCTATCATTCCCCTCATATATTTCTTTCAACTTTTCCCAAACTTCATAAGCAGTTTTAAAAGAAATAACTATTGGTAATTCAGTCTTTGATAAAGCACTATTAATAGCATACCTTGCCTTTTCATTTTCCTCATATGCCTTGATTTCATCTTGAGTGGTAATTCCATTATGAGGAAATACATACTTGATCTCCATACACCTCTGGGTCTTGTAACCAACCGATACCAAATATCCTTTCATCTAATCTTTCCATGAACTATAATCTAATCCATCAAACAAAGGGATAGTATATTTGTGTGTCATCAGATCTTCCTCAAGCGGTTAAGATTCTTAACCAAGGAACCAAGGTTTGATACCAATTTTTGAATAGGTTGAATAATTGAGAGGGGGGGTGAATCAGTTATTCCTACACAACTTATACAAAATTTCTGATTTCGGTCAATACTTAATCAACAATATTATCAACTTTAGATTTGTCAATTAATCACATCAAACCTCCACATTAACTATAAGCATTAGGAACAAATAAACATTGACACAGAGAACACTAGGATTAATGTTGAAACACAAGATGGGATAAACCATAGAGAAGATAATTCTCAAGAAATGTAAAACACCTGTTAAGGTGACACCGGTATGGTGCTTTTTTACAAAGGCTCACTATCGATACATAGGGGCTCATTGTCGATACACAAAGGCTCACTCCTAATACATAGAGGCTCACTGTCATTACACAAAGGATCACTACCAGTACAATAAGGCTCACAACCAAAGAATATGAAAAGAGATAGAATCTACCATCAAGATCAACACAATGATGCAAAGGAACACAGATTCTCTATCGCTTCACATACTACCATGTATGAGATACTTATTGGATACTTCCTGATCCACACACTCACTCACTCTTATATATGTAGCATCATGAAATCTACCAGGTCATCTAGACAATTTAAAATAGGTCACAACATGAAATTCCCATGGTGGTAAAGAATGAAATGAGGACCACCTTGAAGAATACAACACGCCTCTCACAAGAGAACATGCTACACCATCTCCAATGCACTCAGTTTGAATGGATATGAATAACCTGTTAAATATACAAAGATTGGACCAAAAAGTACAAAGGATACGCATCCAAATGGGATCAAATTGATCAACTAGATGTTGCATCCAACAAATTGTTAGAATAACTGAGAGGGGGGTGAATCAGTTGGCTCCCAATTATCCTATAGTCCCAAATTATCCCAGATGTATAAAACCACAATTTAAACATATAAATTAACTCGGTGAAATGTATACACTAATCTCAAACTTTTTTATATACTGAGTAGTAGTAAATCAATACTGTGATTACTAATCAATGCAAATAAGGTAATGTATAAAGAAAAATAACAATCATACACATTGACAGATATATTTTTAATGTGGAAACCCTGCTAAGGGAAAAACCACCTGGGACCGGTAACCCAAAATATTTCACTCTTCTAAAGTGAGCTCGGTTAAGAGACAACCATGTTAAAGGTTATAATGCACACTGTTAAATGTGACCTGGTTAGAGGATTTTAAACTAATATTTATCTATTGACCAATCGTTCACTATGGGTTCAACAAGAAAACACTCAACATTCATTAGAATGTCATAATAAAGACTTTCACGTCCTACTCGATTAAGAGATTTATCTGTAACAATGGTTAAATTGATATAGTAATGATCTAATTTAAATACAACTCAGTTTGTAGATTTTCAGATCTATGCTAAGTACATAATACCTATAATCAATTTTTCACTTCAATTCATCTGATTCTTCATATTCTGTTCTGCTCGGTTAATGCTCTTTCCTCTGTCGCTCGGTGTTGTCTACAGAAAATGCTTGACTTTGTCTTTAACCAGTTTGATCAGTCATGCATAAACTTTGCATGTGCTCATCATAGCATCATGTGATTCATAATGAATCTCTTGTCTCTTATATAGACATCATAACTCATTTAATTTCCATCCTTTATATTTTTCCGCTTAATCCCCATCGTTTGTTTTTCCACTTAAACCTTCCTCAACAGTTGTGTTAAAAACACATTTCAATCTTCAAAATTTGATCTTCCTTAAATTTTCATAGCCATTTGATCATCATAACAAACCTTATCATTTACCTCACAATCATTAATTGTCAGCTCATCATTTTAGTCAGACACAGTTTGATTAAATTGCTCAGTCAATATCGTGATGTGTCATGATCCCTAGCTCAATTATCACTGTGCTCGGTATAAACTATATTTACTCAATGTTCACTATTACTTGGTGTATACAAAACTCTTCAATTACCGATCACATAAAAATTATTTTTTCTAGATCTTCAATCTATAATAGATGTGTGTCACCATAATGATACTCAAATAAGTTGACATCAATGACAATACATTAACTAATTAATGTCTATCATCATATCTGTAATTCGGTTGACTATAAACAAAATGACTTCAAACATACAATCAGTTGTAGTTCATCAATCTCTCCCTTTGGCATTGATGGAATCACAATATGAAATATGCAATATAAAAATGTCATAGAATACCAAACTTTCATTCTACAACTACAAAATGAGATAGCTCTCCCTAGCTTGAACATATAAAATGTGTCAACAAAAAAACTCACCATAGAAACTCTCCCTACCGATTTGACTCTTCTGTTTTTGAATCTTTTCTCTTTGTAGATAGATATGTCATTTATCTTCATTTCTATTTTCTCCCTTTAATGGATAGATATTTCATTGATCATTATCTACCTTTAACAACAATGCAAAAAAGAAAAATATACATCTCTCCATTAGGCAAAAACATATCTCTGGTTTTTGCTGCAGTAAAAATAAGTACCTTGCAGTGTATTGATATATCTGTGTTAGTCCAGTTCATCTTTGCATCAACATGATTGATATTTTGATTACATGTAGGTTGATGCAACCTCCTAGTCATCTTAGTGACCGATAGACAAGGGACAAACCCCTAGTACCCCTCAAGTACTCAAATGTATCCTTTGGTAAGGGTTTAGTGAATATGTTTGCAAGTTTTTCTTTTGATTGTACATATTCTAGTATAACTTGTTTCTCTTGTACTTGTTCCCTCAAGTAGTGATATTTGATTGATATATGATTTTTCTTTGCATGCATCATATGGTTCTTTGAAAATATTTATTGCACTAGTATTATCATAATAAATTATCACTGGTTCAGTGATCTCTTCATTCATGTCTTTCAAAAGTTGTTTTATCAATGCAATGTTCAAATAGTTTGCAGCAGTAGCAATATATTCTACTTCTGGATTTGACTAAGATATGCATCCTTGCTTTTTACTTATCCAAGTAACTAATCTTTCTCCTATAAAGAATGCTCCACTAGTAGCGCTATTTCTATCATCAATGTTCCCAGCCCAATCAGCATTAGTGTAAATGTTTAGTTCAAACTTTCCATCTCTCTTCTACCATAATCCATAATCGTCAGTGTTCTTCATATATCTAAAAATTCTCTTTACAATAGTCATATGTGATGATTTGGGATTAGCATAAAATCTTGCAACAATTCAAACTATGTGTGCTATGTCTGGTCTAGTGTGGACAACATACATCAAATTTCCAGTCATAGATCTGTACAATGTATGATTTACCTCAGGTGTCTAATCTTGTTTATTCAATTTGCATCCTGTCACCATAGGTGTTCTAGCTGGTTTAGATTCTTCCATCCTGAATGTCTTTAGTACTTCCTTGATGTATTTTGATTGAGTAATGTATATGCCTTCAGTCTGTTGTAAAATTTGCAAGCCAAGAAAAAAATTGATCTCTCCAAACATTTACATTTCAAATTCTTTCCTCATTTCATCAGCAAATGATGTGCATAGTCTATCATTTCCTCCAAATATAATATCATCAACAAAAATTTCAGTAATAAGGGTCTTATCATCATTTCCTCCTTTCAAATATAAATTTTTTTTATCACTTATTCTAATAAATCCAATACTAATAAGATAGGAGTGTATTCTTTCATACCATGCTCTCGGTGCTTGTTTCAAACCATACAATGCTTTGTGTAACTTACATACCATGTTTGTCTGATCAGGATCAACAAATCCTTCAGGTTGTTCAATGCATACCTCTTCTTCTAGTATTCAATTCAGAAATGCAGATTTAACATCCATCTGATATACTTTGAATCCTTTATATGTAGCATATGCAAGTAATATTCTAACTCCTTCAAGTCTAGCAATGGGTGCAAAATTTTCTCCATAGTCAATACCTTCTTCTTGTGCATACCCTTTGCAAACTAATCTTGCTTTGTTTCTGGTTACATCTCCATTCTCATTCAATTTGTTTCTGAATATCCATTTGGTGCCAATGACATTCTTGTTACTCAGTCTCGGTACTAATGTCCATATTTTTTTTTATGTATCTACTCAATTTATTCATTCATTGAAATAATTCATTCTTCATTTTCAAGTGCATCTCTAACATTTTAAGGTTCAAATTCACAAATCAAACATGTGTTTTCTTTCAACTTACTTCATGTCATCATGCCATCTCTTTTATCTCCAATAATCTGATTCTATGGATGATGTCTTCTTACATATTTTGCAAGTACATGTTCGATTCTTTTTTCTTCATTGTGTTCTCTATTAGGTTCATTGTGTTCTTGATCATGATCTTTAGTTGTAAAATTTCCCTAATTCTCAGTGATTCTAAGTTGGTGCCTCCTATTGTTCGGTAACATTACCCTGTTGCATGGTAACATTAGGTGTCTTCTCGAGAAAAGTGTTAGGTTCTTCAATATAGACAAATCTAATGTAATCTTCTGGTTCTTTTGTTCTTTCCTCATTGTTCTTCTCAACAAATTCATCAACTCTCACATTTTCACATTCAATGATCTTGTTAGAAGTCTTGTTCAAACATTTATAAGCTTTTCTCTTAGTAGAATATCCAAGAAACATACCTTCATCACTTTTTGAATCAAATTTTCCATTTCTATCATCTTTCATATTATAACAATGAATTCCAAATATTCTAAAATAACTCACATTAGGTGTGTAACCATACCATAATTCATAAGGTGTCTTGTTTGTATCTTTCTTCGATTGTACTTAGTTCAGCGTATATACAACAATACTTACAGCTTCTCTCCAGTATATGTGTGCAACATTCTTTTCAATCATCAGTGTTCTAGCACAATACACAATTGATCTACTTTTTTAGGAATAAGGTGTCTCAACCTTGTATATTTCCTTACATTTGATAGTATTTGTTTTGTAATTAATGTTTGCAAATAATGTATTTAAGTTTGATATTCATTATGTTATTTAGTTGAGTGGACATGTGTTTTCACTCCACTTGGAAGATGAAAAGGATGATCAAACTTGGTCTAGGTGGATCTATGCATCCCATTATATGGTAGAGGTTATTTTCCAAATGTCGGCACTTTGGACAATGTGTAAGGTAATCATGACTGAAATGGTTATGACAGATTCCTATGAAGGTCAATAATATTTGTAAGAGCTAATTGTGAAAGATTCGATGACGGGTGAAGGCATGTAAGACATGTGGCAACTGTTCATGTTGAGTACTGTACACTCTTCTACAATGCGTGGGGTTGCCCTGAAAAAAAATTTGGGGTTCCTATTTTTCTGGAGAATGGTGAACCCTAATACAGTTATCTTTGGAAGTTGCCCTAAAAAGGGAAGCACATGATATAAGCATTTTTAGGGTTGCAAATCGCAGAGTGAAGTTAGTGTATTGTTGGAATGTTGTTATGCTATCGGATTTGTCTTCAATTGTCGATTATCTCCTGAAAGAACTTGCATTGCAAGTGTATTGTAAACAACAATAGTTTTGATTAATACATTGTGCAGGTTTTGGAGTGCTGGGGTTTTTTACCAAAAGGTTTTCCCCAGGGTAAATCATTGTCATTATCATTTTTCTATGTATGCATGTTATTTTATTATCATTCTGTAATTGATAAGGGTTAAATCTAAATTTGCACGATCCTCTTCTCGGGAGTTTAGCGTAGGGAGATATTTTTCGTACACTTAGTTTCCTTTCAGTTGGTATCAGAGCCTGGCTATTTTTGGTTCTATTTGTTAGGGTACAGAATTTTTGAGCTAATCTCCAGTTTAGTGGCAGTATTGTTGCATATTATTCATAACCTTATTGCAGGAAGAGATGCCAGGTTCTTCATATAGTAGAATAGAGGTGGAAAATTTTAGTGGCACAAACTTTGAGTTGTGGAAACTCAAGATGGAAGACATGCTTGTAGATCGTGATGTATGGTAGATGGTTGCAAATGATATCAAAGCAGTAAACATGCCTCAAGAAGATTGGGATATCAAGGATCAAAAAGCTAAGGGTCTCATTAGACTCTGTCTAGCAGATTTTGTTCTCCTAAATTTTCTCAAGGAGAAGACCGCAAACAAATTGTGGACACGGCTTGGGTCTATGTATCAGGCTAAGTCCTTGGTGAACAGATTGTTCCTGAGAAAGAAGCTATATTCTCTACGAATGGAAGAAGGAGGATCCGTTGCAGATCACCTAAATGCATTTAACATGCTAATTACATAGTTGACATCAACTGGTGTCAAGTTGGAGGAGGAGGATCGATGTATGACCCTGTTATGTTCCTTGTCGAATTCATGGGACCATCTTGTGATGACCCTTGGGAGTACTATTTTCACTTTTCAAAGGGATGATGTGGTGTCTTCGCTATTATCTGAGGAGTTTCAAAGAAAGACCTCTAATTCAACCAAGGAAGCCTTTGTTGTTCGCGGTAGATCCAAAGACAGAGGAAAGAAAAATGACAAGAAGTTTGAAAAGGGTAGATCCAAATCCCATGGGAAATCTAAGACTCCTGGAAATTCTAAGGAAACATGTTGGAACTGTGGTAAGTCTAGGAACTTCTGTAAGGACTGCAAAGAGCCAAAGAAGAAGAATAAAATCCAAGATTCAGATTCTGATAAATCTCAAGAAGATGGCGATGATTTTGTCACAGCATTGGCCACCCATGCATCTGATGATGTGTGGTTGATTGACTTGGGTGCTTCTTTTCACATGACCTCTCATCAAAATTGGTTCTCAAAGTATGAGGAGTTTGATGGTTGGAAGGTGTACCTAGGTGATGATTCTCACCTAGAGATAGTTGGACAAGGGAGAGTCACTATCAGATTTCCTAATGGATGAGTAAAGGGGATCAACGGGGTAATGCACATCCTGGGTTTGGCATGAAACCTGTTATCTATAAGTATGTTGAATGATGTAGGTGTGCAAGTTGTTTTTTTTAAAGATGGATGCAAGATGATTAGAGGAGCTATGGTGCTCGTGAAAGGTACTAGGAGAGGTACCTTGTTTCAACTAGATGCTTGCACTTCACAGTGCAATAGTTCTTCTATCTCAAGGAAGAGATAAGCAGTCACTTCATCTCCACCATCTGAACCAGCAGTGAAGAAGTCGGTGGTAATGGGTTCTGATGGTAGTGCAACAAGTGTACCTAAGGGTGCTAACACTTTGGAAGGCAAACCTCCTACAGAAAAGACAATGTTGTGGAATATGAGACTTGGCCACATTGGTGAGAAGGGTCTCAGAACCCTGAAAAATAAAAAACCTTGTTGAGGGGATAAATGATTGTAATCTTGAGTTTGAATTCTCCGAACACTGTGTTTATGGTAAGAAAAATTGTGTTCAGTTTTACTCCAATTCTCACAAGTCTTCTAGTATTTTGGATCTTATCCATTCAAATGTGTTTGGTCTTGTTAAAGTTCCTTCACTCTCCAAATCTGTATATTGTATCTTTTATAGATGATTATAGTAGAAGGACATGGATTTATTTCCTTAAAAGAAAGACGCAAGTTTTCAGTTAGTTCAAGGAATTTAAAGATCTCGTAGAGAATCAGACTGGTAAAAGAATTAAGTGTGTGAGAATTGACAATGGTGGTGAGTTTTGTTTGGCAGAGTTTGAATAGTTCTGTAAAGAATGAGGGATCGAGAGGCATAAGACAACTCCTTATACCCCACAGCAAAATGGAGTTGCAGAAAGAATGAACAGGACACTGATGGAGAAGGCTAGGAGTATGCTTAGTGGAGCTGGCCTCAAACAAAGGTTTTGGGCTAAAGTTGTGGCTACTGCTTGCTATTTGGTTAACAGATCTCTTACATCAGCTCTTGTTGGTAAGACACCCATGGAGGTGTGGTCTGGTAAGAAGTCTTCAATTAGACATCTTCGTGTTTTTGGTTGTGAAGCTTGTGCACATGTGCCTAAGGATAGAAGATCTAAGTTGGAAAACAAGGCTATAGAATGTATCTTCATTAGCTATAGTGTTGGTGTGAAAGGATACAAGCTTTGGGATCTTGTGATTGGTAAGCTTTTGTTTAGAAGAAATTTTATTTTTAGAGAGCTAACACCTTCTCCTATTGTGCTACAGCTAGATGAAAAAGAAATGAAAGAAGATGTTGTTTAGTTGCCTCCTACCCCTGAGAAGACTGAACATAGAGACCGTGATGGATATGATGATGAGGAGAGCTCTAGAAGCTATGAAAATTTAGAAGAAGAGGTAGAACAACCTCAACATAAGCCCTTGAGAAGATCCATGAGAGAAAGAAAGCAGCCAGAGAGGTTTGGATTTTCTATGTTAGATTCCAGTTGTGCTTATGCCTTGATTACAAACACTGATGCACCTAGATCTATGAAAGAGTCTATAGGTATGGAAGATGCAGGTTCCTGGATTGAGGCCATGGATGATGACATGGCTTCATTAGAGAAGAAAAAAACTTGGGACCTAGTACCTTTTCCTAAAGGACGGAAACCTATTGGAAGCAAATGGGTGTTTAAGAAGAAATTTTGTGCAGATGACAGTGTTGAGAGGTACAAGGCCAGATTGGTTGCAAAGGGATATTCACAGGTGGAGGGAATTGATTATGGTGAAATAATCGCTCCTATTGCAAATCTTACATCCATTATATTTCTATTATCTCTAGCAGCATCGTATGATTTAGAGGTAGAATAGATGGATGTGAAGACAACTTTCCTTCATGGTGATTTGGAGGAAGAGATCTATATGTCACAGCCTAAGCACTATATTCAAAAAGGTAAAG
>MU227831.1:1142512-1160162 GCA_018584345.1 Thuja plicata | reverse complement strand
TTTCAAAGTTGACAATGATCGCCTTCTTATTATTGCATTATATGTTGATGATATGTTGTTGATTGGGAAGGGTATGGGTATGATTTCTGATTTGAAGTCTCAGTTGTCAGCACAGTTTGAGATGAAATATCTAGGGTCAGCCAGGTATATTTTGGGATTGGAAATCAGCGGAGATAGATCTAACAGAAAACTTTGGTTGAGTCAGAGTAAGTATGTGAAGTCTGTGTTGGATAGGTTTAGCATGGAAGATTGTAGACCATTGTGTGATCCTATTTCTATGGGAACAAAGTTATCTGTGGATGATTGTCCAAAATCTCCTAGTGAGGTAGAGGACATGAGAAAAGTACCTTATGCGAGTGCAATTGGCAGCCTTATGTATGATATGGTCTGTACTAGACCAGACATTGCCCAGGCAATGGGAGTCCTGATTTATGGCTAAACCTGGACAGGTACATTGGGATGAAGTTAAGAGAGTGTTTAGATATTTGAAGGGTACATCAGATTATTCCATATGCTATCATGGAAACTCTTCTAGAACTCCGCATTCAGTTTGTATTTGTGGGTTTGTGGATCTAGATTTGGTAGGTGACATTGACAGTAGGAGATCCACCAGTGCCTATGTGTTCACTATGTTTGGTGGTGCCATCAGTTGGATAAGTAAGAAACAACCTGTGGTCACTTTATCCATGACAGAAGCAGAGTACATGGTAGCTAGCCATGCTTGTAAGGAATCCATTTGTCTTAAGAGACTGTGTTTGGATGTTGGTGTTGATGTAGAATAGATTACAATTTGTTACGATAGTCAAAGTGCTATTTGCCTTGTGAAAAATCCAACTTTCCATGCTAGAACCAAGCACATTGATGTGCGGTTTCACTTTGTGAGAGTTATGGTAAAGGATGGAAAGGTAAGTTTGGAAAAGGTAGATACAGTAAAGAATGTTGTGGATGCATTGACAAAATCTGTGGGCACAAAGAAGTTTAGATGGTGTTCAGAGTCTATGGGCCTCTCGACCTATAGCGGTTAAATCCTGTTATTTTCTTTGGCTCTTAGAAGGTGCTCAAAAAGTGGGATAATTCTAGGAATAAGGTTTCTCAACCTTGTATATTTCCTTACATTTGATATTATTTTTTTTGTAATTAATTGTTTGAAAATAATATATTTAAGTTTGATATTCGTTCTATCATTTAGTTGAGTGGACATGTGTTTTCACTCCACTTGGAAGATGACAAGGATGATCAAACTTGGTCTATGTGGATCTAGGCATCCCATTCTATGGTAGAGGTTATTTTCTAAATGTTGACACTTTGGACAATGTGTAAGGTAATCATGACTAAAATGGTTATGACGGATTCCTATGACGGTCATCAATATTTGTAAGAGCTAATTGTGAAAGATTTGATGATGGGTGAAGACATGCAAGACATGTGGCAAATGATCATGTTGAGTACTGTACACTCTTCTGCAATGCGTGGGGTCACCCTAAAAAAACTTTTGGGGTTCCTATTTTTCTAGAGAATGGTAAACCCTAATACGGTTATCTTTGGAAGTTTCCCTAATAAGGGAAGCGCGTGATATAAGCATTTGTAGGGTTGCAAATCATAGAGTGAAGTTAGTGTATTGTTGCAATGTTGTTATGATGTCAGATTTTTCTTCAAGTGTCGATTATCTCCTAAAAGAACTTGCATTGCAAATGTATTGTAAACAACAATAGTTTTGATTAATACATTGTGCAAGTTTTGGAGTGCTGAGGTTTTTTACTGAAAGGTTTTCCCCAGGGTAAATCATTGTGTCATTCTCATTTTTCTATGTATGCATGTTATTTTATTATCATTCTGTAATTGATAAGGGTTAAATCTGAATTTGCATGATCCTCTTCTCGGTATTTTAGCGTAGGGAACTATTTTCTGCACACTTAGTTTCCTTTCATATTTATCCTTTTAGCAATTCTATTCTGTTGTGGTGTCCTCGGTGCAAAGATTTGTCTCTTAATTCCATACTCATTAGAAAATTTAGTGAATTCATCATAATTAAATTCACCTCCTCTAACAGATCTCAAACATTTATGTTCTCTACTAGTTTCTTTTTTCACTTAGCTTTGTACCATTTGAACATCTTAAATGCCTCAGATTTTTCTTTTAAGAGAAGGGTTGTCATCATTCTAGAGTAGTCATCAACAAACAAAATAAAGCATCTGTCTCCATAATAACTATGTGTTCTCATTGGTCCACATAATTCTATATGAACTATCTCCAAAATGTCATTAGATGAAAAATTCTTGCTCTTAAAACTAGATTTTGATATTTTTCCCATTTGACAATTCTTGCACATTACATGGTCTATCTGGTTTAGATAAGTTCAATAAGCCTCTAACTTTTATTTTCTTATTAGTATTAACCATGTTGTAAAACTTTACATGAGAAAGCCTCTTATGCCACAACCATACATCTTCATTCTTATCCATCAAACAAGTAGTTTCAGTAGTGTCAAGATAGAATAGATTACCTTTTGATTTTTCACCAGTGCTAATCAACTTTCCTGTTCCATCATAGATTCTATCTTTTCTATTTTCAAATGCAACTTGGTGACATATGTTATTCAACTGTGAGAAATCAACAGATTATAATTAAGTCCTTTCACCCAATATGAATTCTCACATTCAATTTGATTGTTCGGCATTATAGTACCTTTTCCTTTTACTTGACAAGGTGTATCATTTCCTATTCTAACAGATCCACCATTATAATGCTCAAGAAATTCAAATTTTTCTTTATCTCCAGTCATGTGATGTGTGCATCCACTATCAATAACCCAAATTTCATGATTACTAACTTTAGAAATAAGTGTTATTTCAACATACCTTTCATCTTCTTCTAAATAGTCTTTCAAAGCTACAAACATTGTCTCAATATCTTCTTTAGTGTCAGAATTATTGTCATTGTCTTTATCTTCAGCAATGTAACAAGCCTTCATGCCTTTGTCTTTGTAATATCGGTTGTTCCTTTTGTTAGAATAACTAAGGGGGGGGGGTGAATTGGTGGCCTCAAAAATATTCCAATAAATCAATCCAAAAACTTAGTACCACAATATTAAGCTTCTAGTTATCTTCATTCCTACAAAATGAATTCCTTCAAACAATCTTAACAAATAACTACTGCTCGAAGTTCAGTGTTAAAACTTATTCTTACTGTTTACCGATTAGCAGTCTTTCATTTACCAAAAAATAATAAATTTCTTAGTGTATACCGATCAATCCAGATTAGTTATGTGTAATGAAAAACACTAAAGTAATGACTCATAAAAACATTGACACGTGGATTTTTAACGTGGAAACCCTGTTAAGGGAAAAACCACTTGGGACCAATAACCCAAAATTTTCACTCTTTTGAAGTGAGATCATTGAAGAGCCAACCCTGTTAAAGGTTACAAACACACTATTAGGTGTGACCTTGTTAGAGGATTTATATAGAATAGTTTGTCACTTGATATTGGGCATCTCTATGCTAGCTTCTATGACCAAACCTTAGTTTGTCAAATGGTATCTGGAATCTCATGCTATCTTCATGATCAAACTTTTTAATACTCCTTAGGATGTATCTCAATATAGAAAGGATTGTTAAGTCCTTAGTTAAGAGACTTTATGATCCAATGGTTAAATTGAAACAGTAAATGATCTGTTCACACATACAACCTGACTTGCAGATTTTTAGATCTATTGTAAGCTTATAATACCTTTCTGATCAATGTATCTCTTCAATACCTTTGCTCCACTTCTTTCTACTTAGTGATGTTGTGGTTCTTTGTTGCTCGGTGTTCGCAAAAATCTTTAGCTCTTTCCTCAGCTTGATTGATCAAGACTATATGAAGTTGTTCTTCATCAATTTCTCTTCAGCATCCTTCTTCTCTGTTCACTCCCCTAATTCATAATGAATTAGATTGTCTCTTTATATACATGATATCACCATTTCTCACTTCTTTATTTTTTTTTTCTTACCGTGATCCACAATCTTAGCCAATCTTGCTTTAAATATTTACTTCAATTTTATCCCGTAGATTTATCCTTGACAACTGGATAAAACAACTTTAAATATTTTACTTATCTCTGGCTTTAAATTGTTGATGAAAACAATGTTAACAACTAGTTAACTCTATCTTAAGCTCTTTCCAGCTAAGCATTTTGTCATTTATGAACTTCAGTTCTTTTCAGTGTTTAACTCTTTGATATCTTCAATCAACACTTCAATTCTCCTCGGGAATATCCGTCAGGATTTTGTGTCTGTCGGGCATCACTATGAAGTTCTACTCGTTGGTAATGCTTGTGATTATACTCATCATTAATTCTTGTCGGTTTCTTTCTTGAGTATCACTGTAACTTTACTTTCGGGTTTCTCTGTCCGTCGGGGTGCACTGCCCATCGGTGTTTGTTGTCACTTAGTGAATGTTGATATTTTATGCATTACTAAAATCATATCTTTCTGATTCTCTAAAGTCTTTGACACTTTGTATATAACCAATTAGAGTATATCAAGTTGACATCAATGAAAATACAATCCATTAACTGATTTAATGTCTTGCATTATCTTTCTATATTTTGGTGATCAACTTAATATCTTCAAACATTCAATCAGTTATATATCATATATCTCTCCCTTTGGAATTGATGGCAATACACTACATTATCACACTATATTATTACTAATACAATATGAAATATATCAAGTGCATTTCATCAATCTCTCTCACTATAACTAATACAAATGTTTGGCTCTCGGTAAGCTCATATAGCTTAGATTTGTTTCTTGCAAAGTATCTTTCTTCAATCTTTAATCCCTTTATTGGATAGATGTATCAGCTTCTAATTATGTTTCTGATATGTTCTCTTCCTTGACTATTCCTCTCCTTGATCATCTCTTTTTCCTTTGACAACAATCTCTCCCTTAGTATGTATTCTCTCCCTCATGTTACTTCTCTCCCTTTGATGGATATTTCATATGTAATCTCTGTTTGGATAATGATTAACTCTCCCTTTGAATTCTTAGGAACTTCTCTCCATGGATAATGAATGGATAATGATATAATCTCTCCCTTTGACAACAATGCCAAACAATTCTTCCATCCCTTTTATAATATACTCCTTAAATTTCCCTATCCATCAGCAATACAACTCTATATTAGCTAAAATTATCTCTGGTGTTCAGTGCAGATTTGTACATTGTTGTGTAAAGATGTATCTTTGCAGTCCTTCTATGTGCTTGCATCAACATGAATGATCTTTTGATTGTGTGTAGGCTGATGCAGCCTCCTAGTCATCTTACTAACCAATAGAAAAGGGTTGGACCCCTAGTCTCTGTCTCAGGTACTCAAATGTATCTTTCAGTAATGTTTTGGTAAATATGTCAGCTAATTGTTCCTTTGACTATACATATTCTAGTATCACTTATTTTGCTTGCACTTGTTCTCTTAAGTAATGATACTTGATAGAAATATGCTTAGTCTTAGCATGCATGACCGGATTCTTTGATATTTTTATTGCACTGCTATTATCACAATAGATAATCACTAGTTCAAGAATTTTCGTATTCATACCTTGCAGTAATTTTTTGATCCATGCAATATTAGAATAGTTTGTAGTAGCAGCCACATATTATGCTTTTGCAGTAGACTGTGAGATGCATCCTTGCTTCTTGCTGATCCATGTGACAAGTTTGTCGCCCATGAAGAATGCTCCTCCAGTTGTGCTCTTTCAGTCATCTATTTTTCCAGCCCAATCAACATCTGTATAGACTTGAAGCTCAAATTTTCCTTCTCTTTTATACCATAAGCCATATTCCTTGGTGTTCTTTTGATATCTCAAAATTCTCTTGATAGAAATCATATGTGTTTCTTTGGGATTAACAGAGAATCTTGCAAATATTCCAACTGCATGTGCTATATTTGGTCCGGTATGAAAAACATACATTAGTTTTCCAATCATTGATCTATACAAGGTCTGATTGACCTCATTTGATTTTTCTTCTTTTTTTAGCTTACATCTGGTTTCCTTAGGTGTTCCAAATATTTTGGAATCTTCCATCTTGAATATCTTCAACACTTCCTTGATGTATTTGGATTGAGTGATATATATGCCTGCATCTTGTTGAAGAATCTATAGACCAAAAAATAATTTGATATCCCCAAACATAGACATTTCAAAATCTTTTATCATTTTATTAGCAAAGGATTTACATAACATTTCATTTCCACCAAATATGATATCATCAAAAAATATTTCAGCATTCAAAATATTACCATTGGTATCTTCTTTTAAGTACAAATTTCTATTTTTCACTTGTTCTTATAAATTCAATTCTTATGAGATAGGAGTGAATTATTTCATACTAGGCTCTAGGTACTTGTTTCAATCCATACAAGGCTTTATGTAGTCTACATACCATGTTTCTCTTGTCTGGATCAGCAAACCCTTCTAGTTGTTCAATGTATACTTCTTCTTCTAGTATTCCATTTAGGAATGCAGATTTGACATCCATCTAGTATACCTTGAATCCTTTCAATGCATCACAAGAAAGAATAATTATAACTCCTTCTAGTCTAGAAATGGGTGCAAAGGTTTCACCATAATCAATACCTTCTTCTTGTGCATACCCCTTGCATACTAATCTTGCTTTGTTCCTTGTGACTTCTCCATTCTCATTCAGCTTATTTTTGAATATCCATTTGGTACCAATGGCATTCTTGTCATCAGGTCTCGGTACTAGTGTCCATGTACTATTCTTCTCAATCTTTTCTATCTCTTCATTCATAGCACTGACCCATTCCTCATTTTCAAGTGTAGTATTAACAGATTTAGGCTCAAAATCACAAAGTAAACATCTAGTGTTTAGTGAATTACTTCTTGTTCTCATTCCAGTCTTCTTGTCTCCTATGATATGATTCTATAGATGATTTCTTCTAACATACTTAGAAATTTTTGGTTCATCTCTTTGTCCATCATTCTAATCATTATCTTGACCTTCATTCTGATCTCCATCACTCAGAACATCATCTTGAGTATTTTCCTGATTTTCTTTAATTGCATCCTGATGCTCAAGTGCAATGTTCTGTTGCTCGGGAGTGATACACTATTGCTCAGGTAGAGTGTCAGGTTCTTTAGTGTAAAAAGACTTACTGTAGTCTTCTGGTTCTTTTCTTCTTTCCTTATCATTCTTCTCTGCCAATTCATCTATTCTTACATTTTCACTTTCAATGATCTTGTTAGAGGACTTGTTGAGACATTTATAATCCTTGCTTTTGGTGGAATACCCTAGAAATATACCTTCATCACTTTTGGATTCAAGCTTTCCATTTCTTTCATCTTTCAAAATATAACATTGACTTCCAAAGATTCAAAAGTAACTTACATTGGGTGTGTAACCATACCAAAGCTCATAGGGTGTGTTCTTTGTGTCCTTCTTCAATTGTACTTTGTTCAATGTGTAGGCACCAGTACTAAAAGCTTCCCTCCAGAAAGTTTGAGTAATGCTTTTCTCTATCATCAGTGTTCTTGCACAATCAACAATTGATATGTTTCTCCTTTCATCAATTCCATGTTGTTGTGGTGTTCTTGGTGCAACCTGTCTTTTAATTCTATGCTCATTTCAATAGTTAGTGAATTCATCATAAATAGATTCCCCTCCTCTATCTAATCTTAAGCATTTCAATTCCTTACCACTTTATTTTTCTACCATAGCCTTATACCATTTAAACATCTTGAATTCTTTTGATTTATCTTTTAAGAGCATAACTGTCATCATTCTAGAATAATCATCAACAAAGAGAATGAAATACCTATCACCATAGTAACTCTTTGTCCTCATGGGTCCACATAGATCAATATGGACTAATTCTAGAATTGCATTAGATGTATGGGCTTTACTCTTGAAACTAGACTTTTTCATTTTACCTTTTTGACAATTCTTTCACATTATATGTTTAGGCTTTCACATGCTCGGTAAGCCTCTTACTTTTCTATTATTGCTTATATTTATCATGTTGTCAAAATTCACATGGCATAGTCTCTTATGCCACAACCATATGTCTTGGTTTCTAGCCATCAAACAAGTGGTGTTAATTTCATCAAGATATAAAAGGTTACCTTTTTATGTTTACCAGTTCTGATCAACCTTCCTAATTCATTGAAGATCTTTGCCTTCTTATTTTCAAAACCTACTCGATGGCCTGTTTTATTCAGCTATAAAACACTTAATAGATTATAATTCATCCCTTTTACCCAGTAAGCATTTTCACATTTGATCAGGTTATTCAACATTAGGGTTCCTTTACCTTCAAATGGACAAGGTGTGTCATTACCCATTCTTACTGATCCACCATTAGAGCATTCAAAAGTTCCAAACTACTGTTTATCACCGGTCATGTGGTGAGTGCAACCACTATCTATAATCTAGACATCATTCTTACTAAATTTAGAGATGAGTGCAGTATCTACATACCTTTCTTCTTCTTTGTCTAAGTCATTCTTCATGGCTACAAATACCATCTTAATATATTCATCAGATTCAGTGTCGGTGTCTCCAGCTATGTTCTCAACTAGGTAACAAGCTTTCTTTCTTTTGTCCTTTTAGTCTTGGGTATCTCTTCTGTCAGATTTTCAGTTGCTTCGGTAATCTTCATGTAAGCTACAAAAACTAGTTGTAAAGGAGCAAAATTAAAAATTAAAAACACTCTACAACTAATAATCTAAACTACACACAAGATTAGACATAAAATGAAACTTAAAATGAGCCTAAAATAAGAGATTGCAAACCTCTTACAAACTCATTCCAACTCCATTTGATATTTCATTGTGTACATGCTTAAGAGATGTGTGATCAAGATGTACTCCAATCTTCAAGCTGTGATTTTGCTTCAAAATGGGTGATTCTGAACTGAAAATGGAATTATAAGTTTGCATAGAAAGTGGATGAAAAATGTGAAGGAATGAAGTTTCTTTTATAGAAAATGGGTGAGGAATCAAGGGTCAGGATGCAATGCTAAGGAGAGATCCAGATGCACCTAGAAGAGGGCACATGGATTGTGCTTCTTCAGGTGCATCATATGATGACAAGTGTCACAATATGATTGGGTTTAAAAGAGGGAGGAATGTGACCATTTAGGGAAGAGAGCCAAGGAGACTTTAGAAGATAAGGCTATTAATGAGGGTGTAAGAGCCTTAATGAGGCATGAATGAGAGAATTAATGAGGCATGGGTGAGGGTATAAGATAGAGCTTGAGAAAGTTGACTTTGAGGAAGGGATTGAATTCCTAATCCAAAGATTAGGAATGTGACATCATTAGAGAGAGTTTAGGATTAGGGTAAGGGTTAGGATTAGGATTAGGATTAGGATTAGGATGGGTGAAGAGGATGGGATTAGCTTGAACTTTGGGTTAGGTGGTTTGGATAGGTTAGGTTAGGGTTTAAAGGGAATATTAATGAATTGAAATATATAAATAACATATTTACTCAATAATAGGGGAATAGGGTTTTAATAATTATTAAACTATTGGTTGCTTTTAATAATCAATCAAGACTATAGCCAATTAATTAAATTAATTAGGGCTAGGGGATGACATAGGTCAATTAGGTAATGAATAATTACTTAACTGATATGTCCCAAAAGGCACTAAATATCCTTGAATTAGGTTAACTAGATTTAGTTGTCTATATTTTTCCCCTCTTCGATATAGTGTTTAGAATAACGCTATTTCAAAGACGTTTAAAATAGTAGACGACATGAAGATGTGGACGTAGCCAATGAAGTTTCCCCAGAATGACGATTAGGATAGATTAAGAATAGGATGACAAGGATGATTCCCCCTCGAGAGAGAAATAGGGAGAAAAGTCAAAGCCCTAGCGGCATCTCAAAAAGATGGCCAGGAGAGATAGGATAGAAGAAAAAGGAAGGGGGGATAGAATAATGAGGGATGGGATAGTCAGGTTTGCATCAAGGATGAAGGGTTAGGTCTGAGATAGGATTTGATTGAACTAAAAGGGAGTGCTTTGTTGGGGATTTGATGGGGGAGGATTTTTCTTGAAGCTTAAGCGAAGGGTATTTCAAGATGGAATAAAGCCATGTAGTTGAGCACTTATTTTGATATAGCAACGCTAGAGACCATGCCAAGGTTACTAGGAACAGGAGGCCTTGTTATCAGTGTTGCAAAGGACTGACACAAAAGACACATGGGGGTTGCTCCAGCATCACACATGAGTCCCAGAAGAGCCATTGTGGAAATGATGTTGGAAAAGCCCACAAGAAAATGGCACTTCCCAAGTGCAGCATGCAAACCCAAGCAGATTACATACATGCAAGGGTCATATCTGATTGACTCACAAGCAGAAAAGACAAAGATCAAGTTCTGTATCCCAGGTGAATCCATTTTTAGCATACCATGATATAAAGAATCATGGAAACTTTGTGGAGGAGAACAACTGAGAGAATCAAGAATGATAACCAAGAACCAAAATAAAATTTCAAGATAAAAAAAAATTCAACAACAAGACAGCTTTTTCCAGAGAGATCAATGATATGGGATGATGATTGGATTGAGATTAGGTCAAGAGGAAGGATACATCTGAAAAGAACCCAATGATGATGATGAACTAGATTTAGGTCAACGAGACGAAGGAAACATCCTCAAGGAACCATTTCCAAAAAGATGATTGGATTTAGGTCAATGAGAGGAAGGATACATCCTCAAGGACCCATTTCCATGGAGATGTTTAGTGTGAATCTGATTGGCCAAAGATGTACTGAGATAAAATTTCTGAAATAGGATTTCGTCATAAGGAACTTGCTGAAGCACAGGATTTGAGATCTGAAACTGGATCACTTTCTACAAGGAGACTGACCAAGGACACGAGATATGTACAAGGGGGACCAGGCTCAAGACTGGACTAACATGGACAAGATATTTACAAGATCGAAGCTTAGGGATTGGGATAGGACAAAAAAGATATAAAACTTGGATGAATGAGTATATACAAGACTGATATATACAAAATCTCAGGATGTAGAATAGGAGGATCAATGTTGACTGATGGGAGCAATAACGGAACATCTAGGAAATATAGGTAATGATTAGGCCAACGTGGAGTGGAATGAATGAGATGGAGGAGAATGAGATTTTGATAGATAGTGATACGACCCACTATGTGTGATGCCTGATTACCAGGTTTTCACCACACATACTTGTGCAAGGCACCTGATTGCCAAGTTTTCACCATTGGACGATTGATTTCTCTTGATTTTTTTGCTTTTTTTCTTTTTTCCTATATCACCAAAGTGTCTGTTTACCAAATTTTCACCAAGACAATGATTTTCTCAGGACTTTTTCAATTTTTTTGGATTTTTCAGATAACTGAGGTATGATGTTGTCAGGCATAGAAGCGCTTGAGATGAATGATGTTTATTAGATCATTCAGAGGTTCTCCTTCAGGAGTGGATAACTAATATGCCGCAGATCTGAAGCATGTAGTGACGATATATGGGCCTTTCCAAGTAACCTCAAACTTTCCTTTATTTTCTCAATTAGTGCCCACTTTATGATTCTCTTTGAGCACAAAGTCCCCTACCTGAAACTAGCATGGGTGAATTTTCTTTTTATAGCCTCGCTTGAGGAAATTTTGATATACAACCAAGTGGTCATATGCTTGCTGGCACTTTTCATCTAGGAGATCAAGCTGTGTGAGTCTTTCTACTCTGTACTCTTCATCTGTGATCAGGTCTTTGAGAGATACCCGTAAGGATGGTAGTTTGACCTCGATTGGTAATACAACCTCGACACCGTAGAGAAGGGGATACGGAGTGGTGCCTATGGGAGTGTAGAATAAAGTGCGTTAGGCCCAAAGGGTGGAATTAATTTGGAGGTGCCAGTCATGACCAGTTTCATTGACAACCTTCTTTAGGATTTTTAGAAGTGTTTTGTTGGTTGCCTCAGCTTGGCCATTACCTTGTGGGAAATATAGGCTAGAGAATTGATGATGGATGTGGAGACACTCGCACAAATCAACCATATGCTGATTTCCAAATGGTGAGCTGTGATCTATGAAAATGGCGGGTGGAATGCCAAAGTGGCAAACAATGTGGTATATGATAAACTTGGAGATTTGGATGCCTATCGTGAGGGTAAGTGGGATTGATTCAACCCACTTAGTAAATTATTTAGTTGTTGTGATGATAAATTTGTATCCCTTAGAGGATAGGGGAGTGATCTTACCAATGAGGTCAAAAACCCAACATGAAAATGGCCAAGAAGGTGTAATAGGATGTAGCTCTTGTGATGGTGCATGGATCAAATTTGCATGCTAGTGACATGATAATCATTTATTTACAAATTCACAAGCATCATGCTCCATGGTAGGCCAATAATACCCAATTCTAAGAAGTTGTTTAGCTAGGATCATGAAACGCGTGTGGGCACCATAGATTCTAGCATGTACTTCTTGCAACGCCTAGGTAGCTTCCATTTTATCTAGACACCTAGAGAGAATATTGTGATAAGCACGATGTTATAAGGTGTTGGCTACAATGGTGTAGCAGGAAGCTCTTTGAATAAGGTTTTGGCATTGGGTGTTGGTTAGACGGGGGGATATGATACCATTCTTAAAATAAGCATAGATGTAGTGGTACCATGGGGACTGAGGACCAACCAAGATACCAACCTTATTAACGGCATCACTTTTGTAAGCTGGCGTGTGAATTTTCTCAACTAAGAACTCATATTGCGTAGAATTACATGGTATTTATAGAAGAGATTCAATTCTATCCATTGCATCAGTGGCTTTGTTTTGCAGACGTGGCACTTGGGTAATTTGCAGATTTATGAAATGCTCCTTCATTTTGTCTACCATCTCTTTGTAAGGTAGCAAATTATCATCTTTCATTTGGAATTTGTCTAACACTTGCTTTATGATGAGATGAGAATCGCCAAAGACTTGGAGATCTATGATGTTCCATTGAATGGCCATGCTAAGCTCTACAACCCATCCTTCATATTCCACAATGTTGTTAGTACAAGTAAATCTTAGTTTGAATGATTTCAGGATGTAGTCACCTTGTGGGGTAACAAACAGGATTCCCACCCCAGAACCATGAGATGTATATGATCTATCAAATAATAACTTCCAGACTGGTTGTTCTTCGATCATGCATAGATATTCATCGGTAAATTCCATGACTAAAGGATATGTGTCAATCAATGGTGCCTCTGCTAACTGATCTATGATGACTTGACCTTTGATGAATTTTCTATCGACATACTGGATGTCAAACTTGCTTAGAAGCTTACCCATTTAGCCATGCGGCCTGTGAGAGTTGTTTTGGATAGCAGATACTTGAGCAGGTCTACTTTTGATACAAGCTTGACTGTATGACTGTGCATGTAGTGGCGAAGCTTCTAAGTGGAAAAAACCACTGTTAGGTATGCTTTTTCCATTGGTGTATAATTTAGCTCATAGCCCACCAGGTGCGGCTAATGTAGTAGATAGCGCGTTCTTTTCCATTTTCATCTAATTGGGCTGGAAGTGCCCCTAGTGCTATGGTTTTTGTAGATATATACAATATGAGAGGCTTTCCTGGTGTAGGTGGCACTAAAATAAGTGAATTTTTTAGATATTCCTTGATTTTTTCGAAGCTTCTTTGGCATATAGGATCCCAATTGAAAATATGATCTTTTCTTAGAAAATGCATGAAAGGTTGGCATTTGTCTGCAAGCTGTGATATGAAGTGGCACACTGATTGAAGCTTTCCTTGTAGACTGTCCAGCTATCTAAGTGTCTTTGGTGGAGGCATTTCCATGATTGCTTTAACTTTTTTAGGATCTATCTCAATGCCATGCCTTGATACGATGAAGCCAAGAAGTTTTCCTGATGTAACTCCGAAGACACATTTATTTGGATTAAGCTTGAAACCATAATGTCGAAGTTGATCAAACACTGCCTCTAGATCATTTAGGTGATCCATTCTATTTTGTGACTTAGCCAATATATCATCCACATAATCTTCAAGGATCTTATAGATCATGTCATGGTGATGATGGGCATGGCCCTCTGATATGTTGCGCCAACATTCTTGAGCCCTAATGGCATCATGTTGTAGAAGAAGGTACCCCGTGGGGTTGTAAATTTTTTCTTATGCTGATCTTCTTCTGCTATACGAATCTGATTGTATCCTAAAAATCCATCCAAGAGAGACAACATCTCATGTCTGGTAGTGAGGTCCACAATCATGTCGATATTACGCAATGGAAAGTCATCTTTTGGACATGCTTTGTTTAGATCTCAAAATTTGATGCAGATTCTGATGGATTTATCTAGCTTAGAGACTGGGACTATATTTGGAATCCAATCTGAGTAGTCTAACGCTCTGATGATTCCAGCTGCCAAGAGATTTTAAAGTTCTATTTTGACCATTAGTGCAACTTTGGGATGCATTTTCTGGAGCTTTTGTTTGACTGGTTTCATGTTAGGAGTGACGGATAGATGATGTACTACAAGTTTTGGATCCAATCCATGCATATGAGAGTAGGACCATGCAAATATATCTAAATATTCTCTTAAAAGGGTCGTGAAGGCCATTTCCTCTGCTTCTGTCAAGGATGTTGCAATGTGAGTGAGTCGAAGCTGGTCCTCTGTACCCAGATTAATAGGTTTGGTTTCCTTGATGAGAATAGATGACTCTTATAACCTATAATCATGGATGATAGGGAGAGGATAATCTCCATCTCCTATCACCTCAGAAAGGTTTTCACTAGGAGATATGCCCTTTATTTTTTCCTTTTTATGATTTGATAGTGCCCTAGAAGGGTTTTCACTAAGAGATACTTTTTTTTTCATTTTTACTTTGCTTTTCAATTTTGTGGCTAGAGTCCTCCTCTCCCCAAAAGTATGCATCTAGGTTCAAGGTGTATACATGTGTGGAAGTCTACCCCCAATCTGGTTGTTGATTTGTAGCTCCCATATAGCTTAGGAGCGTGACCATGCTTTCAAACTCATCGATCGGGATGATGCTTGGTTGGTCCCAGTTAATGAGCTTGCAATGGAGGAGTGAAAGGTCAATGAAATGGAGGGATAATTGGTGAAGGATGGAGTTAACCAGGAATATTTCATTGTCAATATCATCATAAGCCCTCACAATTTTCTCTTCTGGGATGTTTTCAAATTTGCATATGTTACCCAGGGGGATGTGATAAGTTAGACTAGTTTTGTTAGTGCCCCCAGTCGTGTAATGTCTAATGCCGAATGTATTATGCTCAAAACCTAGAAAAATACATCTTTTTAGTTTAGTGGCCTTAATGTGCACTCTCATGCCATGTTCTTCAGGGCCTAGTCCACCTCCTTGATAATTCCACTTTTTAGTGACCAATTTATGGGTGGAGGGATATTTTCCTTTGAAATGATTTAGGGGGCCACTTTGAGGAGGTGTAAGATCCTTGTAGAGCCATTTATTGATATCAGGGGACATTTATTGGCTATTCAAAATGCCATGATAAATAAAGGTAGTAGGACCCAATTGCGTTGGTTTAGGTGTCTTTTGCTCAATGTAAATGGATGGACACCCATGTGTATGTGGATCAACTGGAAGGGCTCCAACAGTGAAAGCATCGGTTAGAGTATATTCTCCATAGCCTCGGTGGTTGATCTTGATAGTGGACAGAGTGGATGCAAGGATGGTGTTTGGATCTGGAAGGGTTGTAGAGGAAATGGTGATAGATGTGCCAATGTCAGTCCTGGGACAATGATTTGAATCTGGATGGGAGGCTTCCAACGCATGGTAGTATGCAAAGGGCTTGGGATCTGCATGAATAGTGATCTTGACTCCATTGTGTGGAGATTTGATACACTAATGATAGGTGGAAGGGACATCCTACATAGCGTGAATCCATGGGCGTCCAAGGAGGATGTTGTACGGGAGGTCAAGATCGACCACAAGGCAATTTGTCTCTTGTACTGCTTGGCCCAGTTGGATGGGCAAGGAGATTGTATCCTCTGATGTTCATTCTAGATTTTCATAGGCCTTGATTGTGATGACATCATTCATGATATGAGCCTCAGTTTATCACAGTTGCTTTACAAATTTTAAAGTACATAGATTCAGGGCTGAACCATTATCTATCATGACCCGCTTACCGAAAAAAATTTGGACCATGACGGTGATGCGAAGAGGGAGGATATAATCCGGCTTGATAGATGGCATGTCTGTGGGTTTAAAATATATAGCATAAGATGTGGATAAGTGACCCACTAGGTTTTGAAACTGACCGAGATCCATGTTGTTGGGAACTCATGACTCTTACAAAGCTTTATTCAAGATCTCTTCATGGATGGGTGATGTGTGCAAGAGATCTAAGATGGATATTTGGGCGGGCATATTCCCTAGATGTTCCAATAAGTTATATTGTACCCCAAAGGATGAGGTGGTACTAGCACCAGAAACATTTATACATCTGCGACATGTGGTAACAAGACAATTAGTATTGGCACCTTTCACATGAATGACATTGATAGATGCTTGAACTTGGGATGTACAACCAAAGAGGCTACCATAATCAACATGAGCGGTGGTGTTATTACTTGTATGAGAACTTTGTTTACCTTTTAACTGATCGGATGTTGAAGCAGTGTGTGCATTGGTAGTTCCCTTATTATTGGCATGGTTAGGGAACACATTCTAGTATATCTTCAAATTGCTATTGGGTGAGGTTTTGTTGGTAGAATCCACTTCAATCTCCTCATGACCAATTAGGTCTTGGATGTATTGCTTTAACTTCATGCACTTGATCGTGGCATGTCCCTTAATACAGTGGTAGTCACAATATTCATTTTCATTGAACCATTGTGGTTTTGGAGTAGAGTTCTCAAAAGGATGTGTTGGTTGTAATGCCCTGCCAAGGAACCCAGGAGAACTTAACCCTAACACAACACTAAGTTCACAAAATAATTTTTTTTTTAAATGTTTACAAACAATATTAATAACAATGCGGAAGCAACACAATGAAGTACATGACATACATGAAATACAACTCATACATGATTAACGTTCCTCGAGGGTCCCTTGACGTAGAATTACTTAAAAAAACTAATCTATGATTACAATAATATAGAATTGACATAAAGGTTACATAATCTGAAACCAATAACATACATCTCATAATAACGATTATATATACAACTGATACCATAAGGTATACTACCTAATCAACATCCACTATACAAGTCGCAGGGTATGTAATAATACATAATAAGCAATACAATGCATCCTTCAAAGGATGATAACCAATATAAACATATGGTACAAATACACAACTCAGTAAGTGAGAAAGTCTCCAAAAGACTAGGAAGATGAAGCTGCAACAAGGAACATCCAAGCATGAAGAAGAATCTGTCAGAATCTCAATGGTAATAAGAATCACTACCACCTGACCACGTGGAACCAAAGGTCCACTCCCACCGTGCTGAGGAGATAGTAATAGGCCCATCACACGGGGTATACAATAAGAATACAAAATAGGGTACACATGACCTCATACTCCAATGCAAAGGAAGATCCTAGAAGCACTCTAATCCAAAACAAGGAACACTAAATAGCACCAGAAGTAACTGACACACGTAGGATAACCTAA
>MU227831.1:1093060-1132848 GCA_018584345.1 Thuja plicata | reverse complement strand
GGGAGGAGAGGGAGTTTGGGGGGCAGGAGTAAGGAATTTGTGGGGTGGAGGGAAAAACAAACAACATGGGGGGAGGAAGAAGCTTTGGTGGGAAACAAAAGTGGGATTTTTAGTCCCACATGGGGTCGACGGGGTAAATCTTCACCTTTTAAATATGCAAAAACACAATCATTAATATGAAATGAACATTAGAACTGGGCGTTGGTTGGGGAAGGGGGTTGAGCTTTAGGTGCTCAGACCGCCTGCACAAACAATATCTCCTACATGTTAGACTGGTTAGGAAAAACCAAAAAAATTCAAAAAATTTCAAACAGCCTATGATTCCGCCTCAGTTTGCATGTTGGACTATGGAGGAGCAACCTATAGGCCTGATTTTGACTATTGTTGGATATAGGTGTGTTTACTGTCATTTCAACTAGAAATGACTTTATGGACGTGATGGTGGAGTTCGTTTTGGGCCATGATGCCTTTAAACCTGAAAACACACAAAACTTCAGAAAAATTCAAAAAAGACTATTACGTTAGTAAAACTGACCTGTAAAGTAGGTCCCATCAGGCATGCCCTAATGTAAGCTATAAAAACTAGGTGTAAAGGAGCATAATAATGAATTAAAAATAGTCTACAACTAATAATCTAAACTACACACAAGATTAGACATAAAATGAAACTCAAAATGAGCCTAAAATAAGAGATTGCAAACCTCCTACGAACTCATTCCAACTCCATTTGATATTTTGTTGTGTCCATGCTTAAGAGATGTGTGCTCAAGATGTACTCCAAGATTCAAGCTATGATTTTGCTTCAAAATGGGTGATTCTGAACTAAAAATGGCATTATAAGTTTGCATTGAAAGTTGATGAAAAATGTGAAGCAATGAGGTTTCTTTTATAGAAAATGGGTGAGGAATCAAGGGTCAGGATGTAAACCTACGGAGAGGTTCAGATACACCTAGAAGAGAGCACATGGATTGTGCTTCTTCAGGTGCATCATATGCTGACAAGTGTCACAATATGATTGGGTTGAAAAGAGGGAGGAATGTGACCATTTAGGGAAGAGAACCAAGGAGACTTTAGAATATAAAGCTATTAATGAGGGTGTAAGAGCCTTAATGAGGCATTAATGAGAGCATTAATGAGGCATGGGTGAGGAGATAAGATAGATCTTGAGAAAGTTGACTTTGGGGAAGGGATTGAATTCCTAATCCAAAGATTAGGAATGTGACATCATTAGAGAGAGTTTAGGATTAGGGTTAGAATTAGGATTGGGATTAGAATGTGTGAAGAGGTTGGGATTAGTTTGAACTTTGGGTTAGGTGGTTGAGATAAGTTAGCTTATAGGTTAAAGGGAATATTATTGATTTGAATTATATAAATAACATATTCATTCAATAATAGGGGAATATGGTTTTAATCAATTATTAAGATATTGGTTGCTTTTAATAATTAATCAGGACTATAGCCAATTAATTAAATTAATTAGGGCTAGGGGATGACATACGTCAATTAGGTAATGCTTAATTACTTAAATGATATGTCCCAGAAGGCACTAAATATGATTGAATTAGGTTAATCATATTTACATGTCTACACTTTGTTATCACCTCGGTCAAACTTCTTTTCATATGATCTGTCATTACTTCTGTCATCTTTTCTTCTGTTAGGAAATCTTTCAGCAAAGTGTCCAAAATATTTACAATTAAAATATACAAGTGGTAATTTACCTTTGTATCTACCTTTGCCTCTCTACAATCTTCTTGACATTAGTGGTTCAATCTCATCAAGTCATTGGTCATCACTATCACTTTCACTATCATTTCTAATAGTGTGTCTATGACTCGACTTACTTATTTGCAAAGAATATTTGAATGCAGATTCTATAGATGGTAAGACACTATTATCAAAGTTACTCATCTCAAATTAAATCAGTCTACCAATCATACTATCTAGAGTAACATTATTGTTTGCAACTACTCTCATTTCTTGTATAGCAGATACTCTAATAGAATATACAGGCAGTAAGGTTTTTAGGATTTTACTTACCACTGTCTCTTCTTCAAATACACCTCCTACTCCTTTGATAGCATTGACTACCTCTTTGATTCTATAGCTATACTGAGTGATATTTTCTCCTTTCATCCTTAGGTCATCGAACCTCCCTCTTAGGATTTCTTCCTTGGATCTTCATACATTGGCATCTCCTCCATGTACCAGCTTCAATTTATCCCACATTTTCTTTGTAGAGGTGCATGTTTTGACATCTTCAAACTCAACATCAGAGAGTGAGGAAGCAAGTTCTATCATCATGCAATTATGCTCATGCTTTTCTCTCAATTTATCAAGTGTGTGAGGTCATGTAGGCAATACATATTAAGTATCAAGGTGTTGAGTAACATCATTACTAATACCTGATAGGTGGAGTCTTATTCTTCTTTGCCATGATGCAAAGTTTTCATTATTCAACTTGGGTACATCTCATTTGTTCATCTTGTGATATTTTTCTTGAGTTGTTAAACTCCCTTTCTAAGCACACAAGCTCTGATACCAATTGTTAGAATAACTGAGAGGGAGGGTGAATCAGTGGCCTCAAAAATATTCTAATAAATCAACCCAAAAACTTAGTACCACAATATTAAGCCTCTAGTTATCTTCAGTCCTACAAGATCAATGCCTTCAAACAATCTTAACAAATAAATACTTCTTGGAGCTCACTGCTAAAACTTATTCTTACTGTTTACCGATTAGTAGTCTTTCATTTACCGAAAAACACTAAATTTATTAGTGTATATCGATCAATCCAGATTAGTTATGTGTAATGAAAAACACTAAAGTACTGACTCATAAACACATTTAAACACATTGACACTTGGATTTTTAATATGGAAATCCTGTTAAGGGAAAAACCACTTGGGACCGGTAACCCAAAATTTTCACTCTTCTGAAGTGAGCTCGGTGAAGAGACAACCCTATTAAAGGTTACAAACACACTATTAGGTGTGACCTTGTTAGAGGGTTTAAATAGAATAGTTTATCACTTGATATCGGGCATCTCTATGCTACCTTCTATGACCAAACCCTAGTTTGTCAAATGGTATATGGCATCTCATGCTATCTTCATGATCAAACTTTTTGATACTCCTTGGGACATATCTCAATATAGAAAGGATTTTTAAGTCCTTCTTAGTTAAGAGACTTTTTGATCCAATGGTTAAAACTGAAAGAGTAAATGATTTTTTCACACATACAACTTAGACTTGCATATTTTCATATCTATTGTAAGCTCATAATAACTTTCTAATCAATGTATCTCTTCAATACCTTTGCTCCACTTCTTTCTTCTCGGTGATGTTGTGGTTCTCTGTTGCTTGGTGTTCACAAAAATCTTTATCTCTTTCCTCAGCTTGATTGATCAAGACTGTATGAAGTTGTTCATCATCAATTTCTCTTCAGTATCCTTCTTCTCTATTCACTCCCATAATTCATAATGAATTAGATTTTATCTTTATAGACATAATATCACCATTTCTCACTTCTTGATTTTATTTTTCTTGGTGTGATCTACAATCTTAGCCAATCTTTCTGTAAAGCTTTACTTCAGTTTCATCCCGTAGATTTATCCTTGACAATTGGATAAAATAGCTTTGAATCTTTTACTTATCTCTGGATTTAACTTTTTGATGAAAACAATGTTAACAACCAGTTAACTCTATCTTTAGCTCTTTCCAACTAAGTGTTTTGTCATTTTTGAACTTCAGTTCTTTTCGATGTTTAACTCTTTGATAGCTTTAGTCAACACTTCAGTTCTCCTTGGGCATCTCCTTTAGGGTTGTCTGTCTGTTGGGTTTTTTTGTCCGTGGGGCATTACTGTGATGTTCTTCTCATTGGTAATGCTTTTGATTCTACTCATCAATAATGCTTGTCAATTTTCTTTCTTGATCATCACTGTAACTTTAATTTCAGGTTTCTCTATCTGTCGGGATGCACTGCCCGTCGGTGTTTGTTGTCACTTAGTGAATGCTGATATTTTAAGCATTACTGAAAGCATAACCTTTATCTTTCTGATTCTCTGAAGTCTTTGACACTTTTTATATAACCAATAAGATTATATCAAGTTGACATCAATGAAAATACAATCCATTAACCAATTTAATGTCCCTCATTATCTTTCTGCATTTTGGTGATCAACTTAACATCTTCAAACATTCAATCAGTTATATATCATCACCTTCTGTCATACTATCAGTTACCTTTGTATTCTCAGTCATCTTTTCTGTCATTAGATCTTTCATTTCTTTCATCATTCTTTATGTTAGGGCATTAGGCAACAAAGTGTCCAATTTCTTTACAATTAAAATATATCAAAGGTAGTTTACCTTTACACCTTCCTTTTCATTTGTGCAATCTTCTAACCATTAATGCTTCAAGTTCATCAAGTTCTTTATCATCACTGTCACTTTCACTGTTATTTCTTATCATGTTTTCTACTAGATTTACTAATTTTCAAAGTAGATATAAATGTAGATTCCATAGTAGGTACAACACTATTGTCAATATTGTTCAGCTCAAAAGAAATCAATCTACCAACAAGACTATCAACAGTAATATTGTTTCCAGGTGTTGCTCTCATTTCATGTATTACATAAACGCTTATAGAATAAATATGCAAATAAATTTCTAAGAATCTTAATCACAATAGTGTCTTCATCAATCGTTCCACTAGCTCCTCGAATAGCATTCATAACCTCCTTGAGTTGGTTACTATACTATGTTATGTTTTCTCCTTATTTCATTCTCATGTCATCAAATTTTCCTTGGAGACTTTCATCTTGAGCTCTTAGTACATTTGCATCTCCTCCATAAAATAGTGTAAGCTTGTCCCACATATGCTTGGATGTTGTAAATGTCTTGATATCTTCAAATTCAGCATTAGTAAGTGAAGACGCAATTTATACCATTATAATGTTGTGTTCATGTTTCTCTTTCATCTGATTAACACTCAAAGGCCCAGTAGGTAGGATGAATTTAGTATCCAGGTATATTTCTATGTCATCTCCAATCCCTAATAGGTATAGTCTTATTCTTCTCTTTCATGTTGATAATTTCTCCTTATTCATCTCTGGTGCGTCTCTCTTATACATCTAGTGATCTTTAGCTTAAGTCATTCAAAACCTTCCTTCTAAGCATTGTATGCTCTGATACCAATTGTTAGAATAACTAAGAGGGGGGGTGAATCAGTTGGCTCCCAATTATTGTACAGTCCCAAATTCTCCCAGATGTATAAAACCACATTTTCAAACATATAAATCAACTCGGTCATGAAATGTATATAGTAATCTCAAACTTTTGTTATATACCAGGTAGCAATAAATCAATAATGTGATTACCAATCAATGCAGATAAAGTAATGTGTAAAGAAAAATAACAATCCACAACAATCATACACATTGACACAGATTTTTAATGTGGAAACCCTGCTAAGGGAAAAACTACCTGGGACCGGTAACCCAAAATATTTCACTCTTCTGAAGTGATCTCGGTTAAGAGACAACCCTATTAAAGGGTATAATGTACACTGTTAAATATGATCTAGTTAGATGATTTCAAACTAATAGTTCTCTCTTGACCAATCATTCAGTATGGAGTCAACAAGAAAACACTCAACATTCATTAGAATGTCATAATAAAGACTTGCATGCCCTACTTAGTTAAGAGATTTATCTGTAACAATGGTTAAACTGATACAGTAATGATCTGATTCAAATAAAACTCATTTTGTAGATTCTCAGATCTATGCTAAGTACATAATACATCTGATCAATTTCTTCACTTTAATTTATATTATTCTTCATACTCTGTTATGTTTGGTTAATGCTCTTTCCTCTGTCGCTTGATGTTGTCTGTAGAAAACGCTCGGTTATGTCTTTAACCAGTTTGATCAGTCATGCATAAACTTTGCATGTGCACATCATAGCATCATGTGATTCATAATGAACCTCTTGTCTCTTATATAGAAATCATAACTCATTTAATTTCCATCCTTTAGATTTTGTCTCTTAATCTCCATCGTTCATTTTTTCGCTTAAACCTTCCTTGGTAGTTGTGTTAAAAACACGTTTCAATCTTCATCATCCAATCTTACTTGAATTTTCATAGTTGTTTGATCATCATAATAAACGTTATAATTTACCTCAGAATCATCAATCACTAGCTCATTATTTTAGGCAGCCTCGGTTTGATTAAATTTTTCAGTTAATACCGTGATGTGTTGATGATCTCTAGCTCGATTATCACTGTGCTCAGTATAGACTTTATTTACTCAGTGTTCACTGGTACTCGATGTATACAAAACTCTTCAATTACCAAACACATAAACTTTTTGTGTTCCAAATTTTCAATCCATAATAGATGTTTTTCACCTTAATGATAGTCAAATAAGTTGACATCAATGACAATACATTAACTGATTAATGTCTATCATCATATCTATAACTCAGTTGACTATAAATAAAATGACTTCAAACATACAATCAGTTATAGTTTATCACGAATAAACCTCACTGAAACTTGTCGTTGACAACTTCAAATGAAATATACAACCTATCAGTGCACATCAACCGATATGCCAAACAAATTGCTTATACAACAACCAATACATCAAGAGGCTGGAACAAGGATATGTTGACATTAATGACAAAATTAGTGACAATGTCATAGATCACATCAACCTAACATTCTAACAACAACATAGGCAAGATCTAGTGACCTCAACTCATTGCAAGTTTACCTTTCCCCTAATAAGTACAATAGATCAAATGTTTATATTTCACAAGCCCCATTGATGCCACCCTTCCAACAAAATTTTGTGGCTTGGGCTTTTTGCGATGAGGATGTTAGAAGGGTTTATGGACGATTTTGTGCAGATATGTTACCTCCATTTAGGGAAGAAGTTTTCATTAGGGATGTGAGGACTTTACTTTGGGCCAGTTGGGAAGACTATAAAGGTAGATGTGGTGTGGGACAAAAACTCCCCACTAAGGGACTCTGAGACCCTCTAGCACCTCTTCTATTTTAGACTACCTAGATCCCTTCAAAAATTTGAGTTAGAAGAGGATATTATGCATGAGGTTTTGGAAAATGAAGCTTATTTTGCTAGGCAATGCTTGATCAATAGGTTCAGATGACATCTAGTCGAGCCTTTTTGAGCTTCATCAATGGATTTTAGACACATTGTGGGTCATTCAAGAGGGTGATATTTAACTCTATCCCTATGCATGAGGGTTCTTTGTGGTGACCTTTAGCAGCATTTGAGGCTATTGTATGGTTCTCCACGACTACCAATGGGACCATGAATAGCATTTTCTTAAGTATAAACCTTGTCACCCCTCTTTCACTCCAATCTCTAAATCTTCTATGCAATTCCAATTTTCATAAGACTCAAATCTTCCACGTTTTTGGTATGATTCTTGTTTTGAAGATATTTACAACTCATTTCAAGAAATTTTATAGGGATCAATGAGGGATCCTCAAATAATTTGCACACCACATATACTTGCATTTTAATGGAGGTAGACATCACCAAAGATCTTCATGTGAAGATCTCCCTTGGCACCACAATTGGATGTTAAAACTCGACTATAGATTATGAATGTATTCCCTTTTTTATTGTAGATAGTATAATATTGATCATGTGTTTTCCCAATATTTTAAAGTAAATAATGATAGTTGAGCTACTTGGTGGAGGGATGTTCCCCACACCACTATTTAGTGGAGAAAGGGTATTCTTACTAGGATGGAAAAATTGTTGTGACTAGTATGTCTAATAAGGACATATCCCTTCAAAGTGTTAGGATGACCCAAACATTCCTCAAATTGCACTAAGGGCCACCACATTGAGTTCCATCACACCAAGGACCACAGTTGGTTCACCATCTATTGGAAAGGAAAACATTAATGTAGTTGAGGCTCCTACTCCAATTATAGAGCAAGGAGGACATATAGAGAGCTATATTAAATTAATAGATCTTATTGATTTTTAACTAAATTTAGATTTCAAATTTTTTGTGACATTTTTAATTTGTAAAAAAGATTCTTATTATAAAAATGAAACGTCACATACATATATGAATACATAGAAACTAATAAGCCATAATTTATAATAAACAACAATACAAATATATAAAACAAACCTACCTTAAATTTTATATCGTAAAAAATAAATTAAAATTTTATATTACCATAACTCACCACACAAATAAGCATTAATATTCACACTATACTTTGAAAGTAAATTATAATTAATAAAAGAAAGATAATTATTTCTTATGAAAAGCTTATGTATAGACAAAGAAACATTAAACATTATATCTAGAAGCATTATAGACAAAGGAATTGTACTTATGACATTTAAATTTGGACCATAAAATTAAAATTAAAAAAGAAGTAAATATATAATTCTCACAAATAATATATCATTACATTAAAATTAGATAAAATATAGTTTTAGTTTTAGATTAAATAAAGGAAATTATGTTTTAAAAAATTAATTTATTAAATATCTCTCCAAAAGACCCAAAACTAAAAAATAATACTTAAAAATATAAACCAAAAAATCTTTGTTTATTTTTATTTTAGAAGGAAAAACTCATTCTAACTCCTATAATATCTCAAGAGATCCCCTCTTATATTTTAAATTTCAAAATTTCATTACAAAATAAACTTAAAATATCTGTCAAAACTATCTTCCAAACTTAGGTATATTTAATTTTTTTGATAGTTTAATGTGACTTAGTGTGGCCATGCTCGCAAATTAATATCAACAAAATTTTTGCCTGGCCCATACTAGGCAAGGACACAATTGGGGGACCTCATCCCCACCAATATCCATCCATATATATACAAAAGAAGCCCAATAAAAAGGTACACGACTTCCATTACAAATACAAATAGTGAGATTTTACTCCACATTTAGCGTGAAAACAAAGATGCAAAATAAACAAAATCTCATTTTCTTCCTTTTCTTTTGCATCAATGTCCTATTACCCTCTGAAACCTCTGTACACTTTAATCATTTAATTCACAATTGTTTTTAAATTATATTCTCCTTGCATAATAATGATACATGCTTATTTTAAAATGTTTAATATATATTTAACATATTATTCTTATATTATTATTTTTTGTGAGTGGAAGGATTATGATTTTTGTCTTGTCTCCATGCGAATTCAATATTCATTGCATAAGTAAGTTTCCTATTTAAAAAAGGGTCATTGTTGTAACTTTTTATTAATTACCATTTTTTATATAGTAATGTTTACATATTTGTTATTATTATATGTACTATTATTAGTTGTAAATTTTATATACATATAATATTTTAAGAATATAGTAGCTTCTTTGATATTCATCACAATTTGATATTTCACTATCTTATATAATAGATTGTGTTTATCACGTGCTAAGAATGCGGCTAACAAATTTTCAAACAAGTTGTAATTAATAACCAATGAGATGCATGTTATCTTTTTGACAATCATTGAATCATAATCTTTACTTATATTGCCTTTACAAAATAATGATACATATTGTTTATTCTTTAATATTTGATGCACGTCTACTAAAACCACAACATATTATCTTTTATTATTAGTTCTTGTCACAAGAAAGACTATGTCCGCTAAGACCACACCACACTATTCATTTCTTTTATACTTACAAACTTCAATACTAATTCTATGAATACATATCTTGATAAAAACATCATTGTCTTAACTTATTATCAATTACAATATTTCTTTTATATAACACATGTTTATATTGATTTGTCTAGTAGGATATGGTGTTGTGAAAAGACAAAAAAAAAATTATGGTTTGATATACTAATATACATGTAGAATCATTGATTCTATACTTTAGATACAAATTTAAATTTAAATTATATGTCTAGGTTTCATTAATATTGATCTCAACTTAACAATTAACTCTTTTATATCATGAATTTCTCATAATATAATCATTTGTCAGATACTAAGAGTTTTGCTAACAATTTATATATATAGATTTAACCAAAACATATTAATATATATACTAAATATTTAACCACCTTTGGCTTAGACATCCTAATTTTTATTGCGTTTATAAAATAATTTTATTTATTCTTTAATAGACAATAAATCTTAACCAAGAATAAGATGGCCCTATCTTTTATTATTTTTTCTTGTTTCAAGAACACAACTTTATTTATTGTCTATGTATAACTCTAAGATTCATTGTATGAGTTCAATAACAAAAAAAAGCTTAAACTAGTGAATATTTATATTATTTTTTCTCACAATCTATAGTTTATTAAAAGGCCAAAGCCCTATAGATTTATAATAATTTATAATAGAGGAAAATTTATAATAATTTAAGTTGTTTTAGATTCTCTACCTACTAATACACATCTATATTTGTTTATTATAAATTTTAGATACAATTTTTAAACTTTGGCTATTGATTTTTTTTAATCATTATTAAAAGGCCAAAGCTATATAGATTTACATTATCAGAAAATAAAATGTACATGAGTTTGTAGAGGGCCAAGAAGAGCTCCAAGCCAACTATCGGCCATTACTAAGGGACAAATACAATCAAAATCACCCTAGAAAGAACATCCCTAAATAGAAATCCTAACATCCATTTTCATGATAGTTTTTCTCCTATTACTTCAGTCAATACTTCTGCTAATTTGGGGGTGAACAAAATAACATATAGCCCAAAAATACCCCTAAAAATTATATTTATTTCCATTTTATTACTATAACCATCTATATATAAAATATAATATACACTATGATAACATATACAAGCCAAAAGGAAAGAAAAGAGCCAGAGAAATTTCAACAGTTTACAGGAAATGTTCCAGTTGCCATGGGGGGAGTAATACCATCAAGACCAACATTGAATTGACTCAGTCTAGGAAAATTCACTACTCCTTCACTGGTACCACCTTCTTCTATGACATCCAGACCAAAATCCTTGCCCTTGTCCTCATTGTAAAGCCATTATGATCTCAAGTAGACCTTAGTTCAATCCCCTCCTTCATTGACCTTAAAACCTAGTAACTTCTAAAATAATGTAATGATTCTATGAATTCCCAACCTCTTGGTCTCAAAGACTCTAATTGGTTCCTTCAACTGTCATCTCAAATACTCCTAAGAATTTTCCTTCTTCCTTCAATGGATATTTGATACCAATGGCCAATTGACAAGACTCAATCACAAGACTGAAGTCTCCTACACTTTAGGCTCTACAGGATCTAGGTGGGTAACCCCTTGTAATATTCAAGGATATAACTAGCAGCAACAAGTATTACATATAAGTATATGACTCTTTGAGATTATACCAAAACTCATGAATAAAACTTACAGAATTGGCTCCATTCTAATTTTATACATTTAAAACATAGCTGAGAGTGGAAAGACTCAAACCCACTTCAAATAACACGGAAATAAACAGATTCTAAGGTTAAAAAAAATTACTCTAAAAATACCTTAGACTTTAGAATAGACCACTGCCATTTCTAGGCTACAGAGTCAAATATAAAACCATAAAAGAAAGCCTATCAACAATTAAAATGCAGCTAGTGGACATAAAAGATGATGATGTCGAACATCAACAAGTCCTCTATTGAAATCATAAAACTCTTCTTGTAAATCCTTAGTACATACTCAAGATCACTATCGTTTGAACAAAGTAGTTTAACTCTTTCCTTGAAAGAGAGTTGTTAACAAACAACACAAGAAAAGGAAATTATAAAGACAATTCCAAAGAATCCTTGATGCAATAAATTTATATAATCCAAAATATAGAAAAAAGAGAAAAGATCATGAAAATGATATTGAAAACAAAAATCTATATTATTATTGCTTCAATAATTAAATCCAACAACCTGCACATAAAACCCATAATCTAGAACAAACAAATACTCTATTTACAATCTTTAGGAGAAAAAAAAATCCAGAACGTTGTACAAAGAGGAAGAAAAAGAATGTATGGAAGAAAGAAAGTATCCAAATTTGATCTTGTAACTGACAATTATAATGTGCTCAGACATCAAGTCTTCTTTAAATGAAAAATATGTGATCAGTATTTAGGATTGCATTTTGCCACTTTTCATAAGAATGTTTTCAATTATAATTTTCCCTTTGCCAACATTTCTTGTGAAATATGTTCTCTTAAGGAGTGAAAACATAATTGAAAACTACACGTGAAATCATTCACCATATCTTTATTTATTTCCCACTCAATATGTGTTAGAATAACTAAGAGGGGGGAGGGGGGTGAATCAGTGGCCTCAAGAATATTCCAATAAATTAACCCAAAAACTCAGTACCACAATTATAAGCCTCTAGTTATCTTCAGTCCTACAAGATTTATGTCTTGAAATAATCTTATTAAATAACTACTACTTGGAGTTCACTGTTAAACCTTATTCTTACACTTTATCGATTAGAATTCTATCATTTACCGAAATACAATAATTAACTTAGTGTTTACCAATCAATCCTATTTTAGTAATGTGTAAAGCAAAACATCAAAGTAATGACTCATAAACACATTTGACACATGGATTTTTAACGTGGAAACCCTGTTAAGGACAAAACCACTTGGGACCTGTAACCCAAAATTTTCACTCTTCTGAAGTGAGCTCGGTGAAGAAACAACCATGTTAAAGGTTACAAACACACTATTAAGTGTGACCTTTTTAGAGGATTTATCACTAATAGTTAATCACTTGATATCTAACATTTCACTATGCTATCTTCATGAATTAACCTTTTGATACTCCTTGGGATGTATCTCAATATATAAATGATTATTAAGTCGTGCTTGGTTAAGAGACATTCTGATGCAATGGTTAAACTGAAATAGTATATGATTTTTTCATATAAATAAATTAGAATTGTAGATGTTCATATCTATTGTAAGCTCATAATACCTTTCTGATCAATGTTTCCTTTCAATACCTTTTCTCCACTTCTTTCTGCTTGGTGATGTGCTTCTCTGTTGCTCGGTGTTCGCAGAAATATTTAGCTCTATTCTTTAGCTTGTTTGATCAGGACTCTATGAAGTCTTTCTACACCAGTATTCTCTCCAACATATTCTTCTCTATTCACCCCTTATTCATAATGAATTATCTTGTCTCTCTTATAGACATAATTTGACCGTTTTTAAGTCCTTAACTTTCTTGTTCTTGGCGTAATCCACAATTCTCACCTTTCTTGCTTTAAAACTTTACTTCAATTTTATCTCGAAGATTTATCTTAGACAACTAGAATAAAATAGCTTTAAAAACTCTCTCTTAACTCTGTCTTTCAACTTGTCAATGAAAAAAATGTGATCATCCAGTTACTCCATATTAAGCTCTTTCCAGCTAAGTCTTTTGTCATTTTTGAACTTCAATTCTTTTCAGTGTTTAACTCCTTGTTAGCTTCGGCCTTGACTTCAATTGTCCTCGAGAATATCTATCCATCAAGGTTGTTTGTCCATTGGGGTTGTCTAACCATCGGGTAACATTGTGGTTCTACTCGTTGGTAATGCTTGCTCGGGTTTCTTTATCGGGTATCACTATGAGTTCTCTCAGGGTTCTTTATCCGTCGGGGTGCACTGTTTGTCATTGTTTGTTGTCACTTAGTGCATACTAAACTTTTATGCATTACTGATAGCATAACCTTTATCTCTCTGGTTCTTTGAAGTCTTTGACACTATGTATATAACCAATAAGATTATATCAAGTTGACATCAATGACAATACAATACATTCACTAATTTAATGTCTTGCATTAACTTTCTGCATCTTGGTGATCATCAACTTAACATCTTCAAAAATTCAATCAGTTATAGTTCATCAATCTCTCCCTTTGGCATTGATGGAAATACACTACATTATTACTAATACAATATGAAATATATCAGTTGTAGTTCATCAATCTACCAAACTTATTGTTCTATAACCAATACAAATATATGGTTTTGGGTAAGCTCTTCTAGCTTAGATTTATTTCTTGCAGATTACTTTCTTAAATCTTCATTCCCTTCACTGGATAGATGTAGCAACTTTTGATTTTGTCTCTTCCTTTGATTTTTCCTCTCCATGATCATCTCTTTTTCCTTTGATAGCAATAGATATACTCTCTCCCTGAACTCATCTCTCCCTTAGGATAACTTCTCTTACTTTGGATGATTATGATGGATATTTCATATGGATATAATCTCTCCTAATCTATCCCTTTCGATCTTATCTCCCTTTGACAACAATGCCAAAGTATATCCTTCCTCCTTTTTGTAATATACTCCTTGAATTTCCCTATCCATCAGCAATACAATGACTCTGGTGTTCAATGTAGATATGGATCTTGATGTGTACTAATGTATCTTTGCAGTCCATCTCTTTGCTTGCATCAACATGAATGATCTTCTGATTGTATGTAGGATGATGCAACCTCTTAGTTAGCCTAGTGACCAATAAACAAGGGTTGGACCCCTAGTCTCTTCCTCAGGTACTCAAATGTATCTTTAGGAAATGGCTTTGTGAATATGTCAGCTAATTGTTCCTTGGATTGAACATATTCTAGTATCACCTATTTCTCTTTCACTTGTTCTCTTAAGTAATGATACTTGATTGCAATATGCTTAGTCTTAGCATGCATGAAAGAATTCTTAGAAATATTAATTGTGCTGGTATTATCAAAATAAATAATCACTAGTTCAAGAATTTTCATATTCATACCTTCCAGTAATTGTTTGATCCATGCAATGTTAGATAAATTTTCAGTAGCAGCTACATATTTTGCTTCTACAGTGGATTGTGAGATGCATCCTTTCTTCTTACTTATCCATGTGACAAGTCTGTCACCCATAAAGAATGCTCCTCCAGTTGTGCTATTTTTCTAATCTAATTTTCCAGCCCAATCAGCATCTTTATAGACTTGAAGCTCAAATTTTCCTTCTTTTTATACCATAATCCATAGTCTTCGATATTCTTTAGATATATCAAAATTATTTTGATAGCAGTCATGTGTGATTCCTTGGGATTAGCATAGAATCTAGCAACTATTCCAAATGCATGTGCTATATCTGGTCTAGTATGAACAACATACATGAATTTTCCAATCATAGATCTATATAGAGTCTGATCTACTTCATTTTATTTATCTTCCTTTGTCAGCTTGCATAGGTGTCCCAACTAGTTTGGAATCTTCCATTTTGAATATCTTCAGCACTTCCTTGATGTATTTGGATTGTGTGATATATATGCTTGCATCTTGTTGAAGAATCTGTGGACCAAGAAAGAATTTGATCTCCCCAAACATTGATATCTCAAACTCTTTTCTCATTTCATTAGAAAATTATTTGCATAACATATCATTACCCCCAAATATGATATCATCTACAAATATTTCAGCAATCAAAATGTTATCATCAGTATCTTCTTTTAAATATAGATTTTTGTTTTCACTTGTTCTTACAAATCCAATGCTTATGAGATAGGAGTGAAGTCTTTCATACCAGGCTCTAGGTGCTTGTTTCAATCCATACAAGGATTTGTGTAGTCTATAAACCATGTTACTTTTGTTAGGATCAACAAACCCTTCTATTTGTTCAATGTATACCTCTTCTTCTAGTATTCCATTTAGGAATGCAAATTTGACATCCATTTGGTATACCTTGAATCCTTTGAATGCAGCATAAGTAAGTAGCATTCTAACTCCTTCTAGTCTAGCAACAGGTGAAAATATTTCTCCATAGTCAATAACTTCTTCTTGTGCATACCCCTTGCATACTAATCTTTCTTTGTTCCTTGTGACTTCTCCATTCTCATTCAGCTTGTTTTTGAATATCCATTTGGTACCAATGACATTCTTGTCATCTGGTCTAGGTACTAATGTCTATGTTATATTCTTCTCAATCTATTATATTTAACTTCTTCTTGTGCATACCCCTTGCATACTAATCTTTCTTTGTTCCTTGTGACTTCTCCATTCTCATTTAGCTTGTTTCTGAATATCCATTTGGTACCATTGACATTCTTGTCATTTGGACTATGTACTAATGTCTATGTTTTGTTCTTCTCAATTTGTTCTATTTCTTCATTCATAGAACTGACCCATTGTTCATTTTCAAGTGCAATATTAACATATTTAGGCTCAAAATCACAAATTAAACATCTAGTGTAGAAACCTCTCTTTTAATTCCATGCTCATTGCAAAAATTAGTGAATTCATCATAAACAAATTCTCCTCCTCTCTCTTATCTTAAGCATTCTAGTTCCTTACCACTTTGTTTTTCTAAAATAGCTTTATACCATTTAAACATTTTGAATGCTTCTGATTTTCCCTTTAAGAACATAACTATCATCATTCTAGAATAATCATCAATAAAGAGAATGAAATATCTATCACCATAGTAACTCTTTGTTCTCATGGTTCCACATAGATCAGTATGGACTAATTCTAGAATAGCATTAGATGTATGATTTTTTCTCTAGAAACTAGACTTTGTCATTTTACCTTTTTGATGATTCTTACACATGATATGGTCAGGCTTTGACATGCTCGGTAAGCCTCTTACTTTCCTTTTATTGCTTATCTTAATCATGTTGTCAAAATTCACAGGACATAGTCTCCTATGCCATAACCATTGATGACATAATTTTTTCCATTAGTATGCAAAGGAAAAACAGTTCTTTGAACCATCGGTAACACTACAATGAAAGACAGGTTTTAGTTCAGACCGAAAGTGCTAAGTATAGAGAAACCCGATGACACAAGTTTTACAGTGTAAACTGAAAGTGAAACCCAAAAATGATACAGAGGAACCCGACAAGAAGGTTACACTATAAACCAACAAAGAAGAAAAGAGAGGAACCCAATGGACAGTTCAACAAAGGAACACCGAAAGACTTTCAAAGAAACCCGAGCATCAGACACCGAAAGTCAGTTATATCTCGAGAAAAATGGATCTGACTTCCACGTCAAATAAAATATTTATGTTTTATATTTAGAGTTTTGATTTGATTTAAAGCCATTTCTTGAGAGACAAGAAAGATAATTTTAATTGTTTTAATCAGTCTAACTGATTAAAACATGTTGACTAGGAGATCAAGGTCAAGTTGTAAACCTTCAATCATAGAGTTATCTTTGTAATAAATGAAACTGAATTAGGTCAATCTATTGTATAAATAGATGTGTAATCATTCATTTCATATGGATGTGAGGATGATAGTAGCCAAGGAGCACATCTATGGATCAGACTGAGAGTTTCAAGAAGCAGAACAACAAAAGATGAATTTGGTTATCAAGGACCAAGAATCAAGGCTACCGAGCAACAGAGGTATTAATTAATCACATTAGGTGATAAGTTGTACATGTGGTTTTAATGGATCTATAATCATAAATTGAAGATTTCATACACTCGGGTCAATGAGTATTTTTGTCTACACTCTAAAAAGTGTAGAAAATAGAAGAAATCCTTTCAAGAAATGTGGATTTAACAATCCTTTGTAAATCTCTTAACCAAGTGCACACTAAACAATGTTGCTAAATCTCTTAACATAGTAGACCTTAACAAGTCTCCACATAATACTCCTATCAGGGTAGATCATCATAAGTTATCAAATTGTAATCCTTAATCGGCCCCTTCCAATTTGCAGATAGTGAAGTTTTTTTGGGTGCCATCCCCACCGTAGTTTTTCCTTCTAACAGGGGTTTTTTGCATTACCATATCTTGTGTTATGAGTTATTACATTTCATGAATGCTTCTATGAATGTTTACATGTTTGTTAAGTTTATGAATTGATATAACTTACACATAGATAGTATAGAACATATGGTTGGTAATACAATGGATTACATAAAGGATTAAGGTTTAAAAGAGATAAAAGTTTTAGAGGTACTGATTCACCCCTCCCCTCTCACTACATACTTCCTATTATTTCCAAAAATTGGTATCAGAGCTAGATCTCTTATTTGGAAAAGTTTAAAGACTCAAGAGAAAAGATCATACAATGGAGAAGTACAAACTAGACAAGAGTATTGAGAATCAGAAGCTAGAAATTTAGATCTTATATGAGCAGTATAAAGAAGCTAGAACCAAGATGAGATAGTTGCTGGATGAAAGAAAGATTATGGCATATCGTTGTAATGCAACAAAATATAATGAAGAAGAGATACCTGATCTATTTGAGTCTTCAGGAACTATAACAAGAAAAAGATCAAACACATCAAAAGAAATCATCACAAGCTTAAATGAAATCAATCAACATCTGGATGGACAAGTAAAATCTCTGCAAATTGGTCAAGAGACATGGATGGTAGGAATGATTGATGTCATGAACAATGCTAGACAAGGTGAGAAAGAAATAACACTAGCTATTGATGACAGGAGGAAGATTACTGAAATGCTACAAGAGAAAGAGTCAGAAATACAAAGACTTACAGAACATCATCATGAGATCACAAATCAAATTATTCTTATGAGTCAGGAGGAAAACATAATGAATATTGAACTCGTTGAAAGAATAGAAGCTATCGGTGAGCTAAGAGAAGAAAATGAAAAGATGAAACATGATGTAAGAATTCAACAACAACATAATGACATGATCAAGAGAGCTGAAGAAAGAACCAAAAGGATGGATGATTTTCTGGATGGACAAAGAAGATTCAACAATAATATTGGATTAGGGTATACCTATAACACCCCAAAAATGGCATCTTGCAACCCTAACCAATTTTGTTGCATTTGTCATTCTTCTAAATCATCAAAGTCCTATTTTACTAGGCAATTCTGAGTTTAAAGGGTTAAATAATAAGGACTATGTTGAAGTGTATGGTTAAATAAGAAGGCCACATTTAACGTATACCAGATTGCAAAGTGATTCCAACCCTATTCATAGAAATCAAAAAGATTCCTAACACCAATAGAAGGTTGAAGTAAGTAACAACAATCACCGAGAACTCTATTTGCATTTACGAGAAAAGCCCTAAATTCTGAAACGGTTGCATTAACTTCAAGAACCTCCAAGATCAAGAATGAAAAGAATGCAAAGGTGAAACTAATCAAGAATTCCACCTATCAAGAACCTCATTACAAGATATGTCCTGAGGTTGCTTCACAACTTGACAACCCTGGTGCATTCTCCAGAATATCAACTACGATTTTGCTCGGTGAAGACGTGCAAGCCTATATACACTGCAAGATTGTAGAAATAGGAGACCTGGAAGTTGGGAATTCTTACAAAAAGATTGGAAATGATGATGGGACTATCAAGGAAGAGCATAAGCACATTGAAGTAAAAGGGTTTACTCATGCCCTACTATTCCTGAAGGAATTCAAAACTGAATGGATTTGATTAGTACTGATCAGAATACATGACCGAAAGATATGGTGGGATGAGCCAAAACTGATAACCAGGGATGTTATACACATTGTTACTATTTATCCTATAACCAATAAAGTAAAGGCACTGAAACATACTCCTAAAGCTGACATTGAAAAGAGAACAGGAGCGACATGGGATGGAAGAGGATTAAAGGTATCCACCATCAAAGATGATGAAATGAAATTTGGAGCATGTGTCTTAGGATACAAGTTCTTTCAGGCTAGCAAGATGAATAGTATTGCATCCAGAGTAGTGGATACAACATACAAAATTGTCAAGAAGGGACTACAGTTGGATCTATCAGAACTTCTACTAAGACAATTGGATGAGAACATGAAGACAATAAGGATTGCAAAGTCCAACTCATGTAAGTTTGGTTCACTCATCATTTGCATATTTTTCTATTTTCAATAATCCTTCCCATCTATAGGTGATGTCAAATGGGACACTACTCGTCTAGTGACCACACAGATTAGTGAGTTCATCAAATCACTAGGAGACAATTTTAAATCAGTCATGGATGAATACTTTAGTGGATTCAAAGAAAGAATACTGAAAAGAATGAGAATTCCAGAGCAATTAGTAGAGAAGTAAAAGAATGAAATATGTTTTATGGTGGACACTAACTACACCTATGTCAAGCCAGTTGTACCAAGGATAGCATGGATGGCACCACTTTAATATGAGGTGAACATAGATCAAGCATCAAATGCTATTGAGGCATTGATAAATGAACCATTAGATAAATCACAACCTAATTTTGGAGCTTATGAGGAAGCCAAAGAAATGATAAAAACTAGCTTAGTTGTAAAAAAGATTGACAGGAAGAAAGACAAAATGGTTAAGACCTTGAAGTGAAAGATGTCGGTAAATGAAGAGGAAACTAAACAAAAAGAAGAAACCGAGGGTCAGTCACCCGTTGGTGAAGCTGAGAAGGAAAGTGACTTAGAATCCACAAAGTCTGATACACCACCACCACCACCACCACCAGAAAAGAAACCAAGGACTACTATTGCATCTAGGACCAAGATTCAAAAAACAAAGGATGCTAGTCCATCACCGATCAAGAAAGATCAAGTAAGGACCTATAAAAGAAAGCCACAAATAGGGAAAAAGGGACCAACAAAAAGAAGAAAGTTCCTCAAAACTAGGGAAGACATTGAGGACACTGAAAAGGATTAAAACTATTTACAAGATGTCAAGAATACACTACCTTCTACAATTGATGAGGTATGTGCTTCTATTATCAAATCAGGTACAACAAATGATCGCAAGATTAAAAATTGGCTAACTCTGGACACCGAGGACCAGAATAAGATAGAAAAGGAAATTATTACAATGATGTGTGCATTCAAATATGTTCCAATACAATTGGCAGATAGGATGCCAAAAGAACTTATGAATAGATTGTCGGCAAGATGGACAATTGCATTGCATTCTAAGAAAAAGATTAGGGAAAGAGCCCTAGCTTCTGTCATGCCACCTGAATCTAAAATGTGAGAGATTGAAGAGATGATGAAGAGACACTCCAAAAGGTTCTCACCAAAGTTAAGAGTCTACCAAGTGCTTCAAGGACATCTAATTGAGCTAGATAGGAAGAGTGAGGTTGAATGGAGAAATATACTTTATATTCCTAAAAAGGATACAAGTCCCAAGCCACAAATAGCTCTTACCGACAAGAAACAAAATAAAGATGATAAGGCTAAACAAAGCCCCAAACATATTCTTATAACTGATGAAGATGTTAATGAAGAGTCATTGAACACAAAATCCAACAAGGATATGGACATTGCATATGAGACATGGACCAATAATACTATTATTGGTATTACCAAAGCAAATCCTGTAGATGAGATACAGAAAGATGAAGATGTCACTGTTGTCCAAGACCAAACCAAAAAATAGGACACAACAACAGATTCTGCATAGGTAGACACACCAAAACAGATACCACTATTGATACAAGCTATCAATATTATCTCAAAGAAGGAGAAGTCACCGGATAAGGATGAAATCATACTCAAAGAAAAGGGTAATGATGAACAAAAAGATACATCTGATGAGTAGAACACAGTTGAAGACAAGAAAAAAGATACGACCAATGAATAGTTAGTCAGCAATGGAGCACAAAATGTTACAAAAGGAGATCACACCAAAAAGGATGCACAAATGAAAGTTACAGATGAAGTGCAAACAAAGAAAGGTGAACAAGATAAGCCAGTTGATACCACTCCTAAGAACACCGAAGGAGATGTTGCAGTTACACTGAAGGTTGATGAGGAGACGTCCAAACACAATCAAAAGGAAAACCCCAGGCAGCAAGAAAAAGGTACAACACCACCAAATCCTTCAAGAAGCACATCAGACCAAGAAGAAAAACTTTCTATGGTTTTGCATACAAGTGCATCACAAAAGAAGAAGAAGAAAACCAAGAAGAGTATGTTGGATGTCACACTTGATGAAATCATTGAAATACCAAAGTGTGATCCAACCAAATTGGACTATGAATCTCTTATAGAATATGGAGAGATATGTCAAAGGAAAGTAATGCAAAAAAATCTTAGAAAAGAACACAAAGATTCTCTTGTGCTGGAAACCACAAGAGACATCTTAAACCAAATAGTTCCTGACATTGATGTTGATCACAATGCACCTATCCTAGATCAACTTGTTGTTCTCACTGAAAAAATCACAACCCAAAATGTGGATGCAGAAAAGGCTATTGAAGAACGAGCAAAACAAAAGTTCCAATACAAATTGACAAAAAATATTAGCCAAGAAGTGGCAGAAAATAAGGTATAGCTTTTAGAACTAACAAATAAATTAGATCCAATCATTACTGAAGATATTTCCTTAATTCAAAATTTATGCACTTTGGAGAAATTCACTAAGGATAATAGTGATAAGATTGCAAAGATCGATTTTGATCTAAATGTAAGTGCTAAAATTCTAACCACAGATGATAATGTAATCAAATTGAATTATGAGAAGATAAAGGAAATCAAAAGGTTAAGACAAGAAGTTTGGGAAGTAGAATCACAATTTAGAGAAGAGGTTACCGAGATATATGCTCAACTATTACCAAACCTCACACTTCTGCAACAACACATTAATTCAGCAAGAAAGTTAATTGACACCCCTGAGATGTCTATGGCAGACAAAATCTATGATATGCATGCTAGAATTACACTAGAGAAAATGTCTCTTGAGCACCTAAAGGAGAAATGGGAAAAGATGATGGAGGATATGAAGAACACTCATTCCCACATTTTTGATAAGTTGTAAGTATACACCTTTTCCCTTACTATCCAAAAAGGGGGAAAATGATATGTATAATACATATAAAAAGGGGAAAATGATGATATGTACAGTATTAAAGGGAGAATGAAATGAACATAAGGTGAAAAGGGAGTATAGTATAAAGGCAAGTATACATGTATATACTTATACTATGTTGGCATATACATAGGGGGAGTCATAAATGACAAGGTAAACACATGGTGTACATACTAAACACTTTAGTATTTTGCACATATAAGTTTTTTATACTAATATCAAAGGGGGAGATTGATGACATAATATTTTCCATTAGTATGCAAAGGGAAAACACTTCTTTGAACCATCGGTAACACTACACCGAAAGACAGGTTTTAGTTCAAATGGAAAGTTCTAAGTATAGAGAAACCCGAAGACACAAGTTTTACTGTGTAAACCAAAAGTGCAACCCAAAAATGATACAGAGGAACCCAACAACCAAGTTACACTATAAAATAATAGAGCAGAAAAGAGAGGAACTCAACAGAGCAAGGGAACCCGATGGAGAGTTCAACAAAGGAACACTGAAATACTTTCAAAGCAACCTGAGCATCAGACATCGAAAGTCAGTTATATCCCGAGAAAAGTGGATCTGACTTCCACGTCAGATAAAATAGTTATATTTTATATTTAGAATTTTGATTTGATTTTAAACCATTTCTTGAGGGACAAGAAAGATAATTGTAATTTTTTTAATCAGTCTAACTGATTAAAAACATGTTGACTAGGAGATCAAGGTCAAGTTGTAAACCTTCGATCATAGAGTTATCTTTGTAATACGTGAAACTAAATTAGGTCAATCTATTGTATAAATATATGTGTAATCATTCATTTCATATGGATGTGAGGATGATAGTAGCCAAGGAGAACATCTATGGATCAGACTGAAATTTTCAAGAAGAAAAACAACCAAAGATGAATTTGGTTATCAAGAACCAAGAATCAAGGCTACCGAGCAACAGAGGTATTAATCAATCACATTAGGTGATACTTTGTACATGTGATTTTAATGGATATGTAATCAGAAATTTAAGATTGCATACACTCAGGTCAATGAGTATTTTTGTCTACATTCTAACAAGTGTAGCAAATAGAAGATATCCTTTCAAGAAAGGTGGATTTAACAATCCTTTGTAAATCTCTTAACCAAGTGCACACTAAATAGTGTTGCTAAATCTCTTAACAGAGAAGACCTTAACCAGTCTCCACATAATACTCCTAATAGGGTAGATCATCAAAAGTGATCAAATTGTAAGCCTTAACTGACCCCTTCTAATCTGCAGATAGTGAAGTTTTTGTGGGTGCCATCCCCACTGCATTTTTTACCTTCTAACAGGGGCTTTCTACATTACCATATCTTGTGATGAGTCATTACATTTCTTAAATGCTTCTATGAGTGTTTACATGTTTGTTAAGTTTATGAATTGATATACCTTACACATAGATAGTATAGAACAAATGGTTGCTAATACAATGGATTACATAAAGAATTAAGGTTTAAAAGAGATAAAAGTTTTAGAGGTACTGATTCACCCCTCCCGTCTTAGTACATACTTCCCATTATTTCTAAAAAATCATATGTCTTCATTTCTATCCATTAAACAAGTGGTTTTAATATCACCAAGATAGAATAGGTTACCTTTTGTCTGTTCACCAGTTTCGATCACCCTTCCTGATTCATTAAAGAGATTTTCCTTTTTGTTTTCAAATGCAACTCGATGACCTATTTTATTCAGCTATGAAACACTCAATAGATTATAGTTAAGTCCTTTTACCCAGTATGCATTTTCACATCTGATTATATTATTTAACATTATAGTTCCTTTACCTTCAACCAGACAAGGTGAGTCATTACCCATTCTTACTGATCCACCATTATAATACTCAAAAGTTCAAACTTTTCTTTATCACCAGTCATGTGGTGAGTGCAACCACTATCTATAATCTAGACATCATTCTTACTAACCTTAGATATAATTGTAGTCTCAACATACCTTTTCTCTTCATCTAAATCATCCTTCATGGCCACAAACACCATCTCAATATCTTCATCAGATTCGGTGTCAATATCTTCAGCTCTGTTCTCAGCCAGGTAACAAGCTTTCTTCCCTTTGTCCTTGTAGTCTCAGGTATCTCTTTTCTCAAATTGTCAGTTTTTTCAGTAATCTTTGTTATCATTTCTATCAAACTTATTTGCATATGATCTGTCATTACTTCTATCATCTTTTATTTTGTTAGGATATCTAGCAGCAAAGTGTCCAATCTCTTTATAATTAAAACATACAAGTGGTAATTTACCTTTGTATCTACCTTTGCCTCTCTGCAATATTCTAGCCATTAGTGTTTCAATCTCATCAATTTATTGGTCATCACTATCACTTTCACTATCATTTCTCATACTATGTTTATGACTTGACTTTCTTATTTTCAAAGAAGATTTGAATGCAGACTCAATAGATGGTGAGACATTGTTATCAAAGTTATTCATCTCAAATGAAATAATTCTACCAACCAAATTATCTAGAGAAAGATTTTTGCTTTCTACTGCTCTCATTCTTGTATAGAAAATACTCTAATAGCATAAATAGGCAGTAAGGTTCTTAGGATTTTACTTACCATTGTTTCTTCTTCAAGTACACCTCCAACTCCTCGGATAGCATTGAATACCTCTTTGATTATGCAGCTATACTGAGTGATGTTTTCTCCTTCTCTCATTCTTAGGTCATCAAATTTACCTCGTATGCTTTCTATCTTAGCTCTTAGTACATTAGCATCTCCTCCATGTACTAGCTTCAATTTGTCCCACATTTCTTTGCAGAGGTGCATGTTTTGACATCTTCAAATTCAGCATCGGAGAGTGAGGAAGAAATTTCTATCATCATAGAATTGTGCTCATGCTTTTCTCTTAATTGATCAAGTGTGTGAGGTCCTGTAGGAAACACATATTCAGTATCCAAGTATTGAGTAACATAATTTCCAATACCTGATAGGTGGAGTCTTATCCTGCTTGCCATGATGCAAAATTGTCCTTGTTCAACTTAGGCACATCTTGTTTTCTCATCTTGTGATCTTTTACTTAGGTCTTGAAACCTTCCTTCTAAGCACACAAGCTCTAATACCAATTGTTAGAATAACTGAGAGGGGGGGTGAATCAGTAGCCTCAAAAATATTCCACTAAATTAACCCAAAAAATTAGTACCACAATTATAAGCCTCTACTTATCATCAGTCCTACAAGATGTATGCCTTGAAATAATCTTATCAAATAACTATTGTTCAGAGTTCACTGTTAAACCTTATTCTTACACTTTACTGATTAGCAGTCTATCATTTACCAAAATATAGTAAATAACTTCGTATTTACCGGTCAATCTTGTTTTAGTAATATGTAAAGAAAAACATCAAAGCAATGACTCATAAACACATTTGACACATGGATTTTTAACGTGGAAATCCTGTTAAGGGAAACACCACGTGGGACTGGAAACCCAAAATTTTCACTCTTCTAAAGTGATCTCAGTGAAGAGCCAACCCTATTAAAGGTTACAAACACACTGTTAAATGCGACCCTATTAGAGGATTTACCACTAACAATTAATCACTTGATATCTAGAATTTCACTATGCTATCTTCATGAATTAACCTTTTGATACTCCTTGGGATGTATCTCAATATATAAAAGATTGTTAATTCCTTCTTGGTTAAGAGACTTTCTGATCTAATGGTTAAACTGAAATAGTATATGATTTGTTCATATAAACAACTTAGACTAGCAGATGTTTAGATCTATTGTAATCTCATAATACATTTCTAATCAATGTTTCCTTTCAATACCTTTGCTCCACTTCTTTCTTCTCAGTGATGTTGTGCTTCTCTATTGCTCGGTGTCTATAGAAATATTTACCTCTATTCTTTAGCTTGTTTGATCAGGACTGTATGAAGTCTCTCTTCAACATCCTCTTCTCTATTAACCCCTTATTCATAATGAATTAGCTTTTCTCTCTTATAGACATAGTTTCACCATTTCTAAGTCCTTGACTTTCTTGTTCTTGGTGTGATCCACAATTCTCGCCTTTCTTTAAAACTTTATTTCAATTCTATCCCCTAGATTTCTCTTAGACATGGAATAAAACAGCTTTAAAAAATCTCGCTTATCTCTATCTTTTAAATTATCGATGAAAACAATGTGATCAACCAATCAACTCCATATTTAGCTCTTGCCAGCTAATTATTTTTTCATTTCTGAACTTTAGTTCTTTTCGGTGTTTAACTCCTTGTTAGCTTCGGCCTTGACTTCAGTTGTCCTTGGGCATCTCTGTCCATTGGGTTTGTCTATCCATCAGGGTTGTCTAACCATCGGGTAACAATGTGGTTCTGCTCGTCGGTAATGCTTGCTCGGGTTTCTTTCTTGGGTATCACTGTGACTCTTCTCTCGGGGTTCTTTATCCGGCGGGGTGCACTATCCGTCGGTGTTTGTTGTCACTTAGTGCATACTAAATTTTTATGCATTATTGATAGCATAACCTTTATCTCTCTGGTTCTTTGAAGTCTTTGACACTATGTATATAACCAATCGGATTATATCAAGTTGACATCAATGACAATACAATACATTAACTGATTTAATATCTTGCATTAACTTTCTGCAGCTTGGTGATCATCAACTTAATATCTTCAAACATTCAATTAGTTATAGTTCATCAAATATGTTGCTAAAAACATTTTCACATTAATGATTCAAAATCATTTCCCCTTTTCTGCAAAATTTCATATGCCTATAGTGAATCAACCCCGTTGGTGAAACTCACCTCTTTATAATCTTTGATTCTTCATTGAACTCTCTCTTTTCCCTTTTATGTGAAAGTATTTTACCTCTTGTCCCCGTTCTGTGCACATTTTCCCCTTTAAAATCAAATCACCAAATTTTTAAATATTTTACTTTATTTATAAATAAAGGGGAACTTATAAACAATGACATTCTTTTGTTTCCCATTTCAATTTGTATTTTTCAATTTCACTCATCTTAATCCTTTTGGTGAAATGATTCCCTTTTAGATAAAAGTGATCACACAATTTTTAGCATTTTGAGTTTTGGGTTTTTAATATTTCAGCGCCCAGATATTTGACTAGTTGCTCCACATTGTAAAATTTTCAGCATAGATCTAGCTAGAAATAAAAACAAAACTTGCAGAATAATATGAAAGAAACATATAGCTGCCAAGAATGAAATTCCTATATTGATCATATTGTATTCAATTGGGTAAATTACAATGAATATATAGATAGAAACATAAATTATGCAATACATGCATGTAATTTCTGAAGAGGTGGAGAAAATAAAGTGTGCTTCTCTTTATTTAGCCTTACATAAATAATGCATGAAACATAAACCTATGGAAAACACAAGGAAATCTACCAATCTCAGATGCCCAATATAAGAAGTGAATTGATGCATGTTAACGGTGACTAAATTAGAAATATTTGCATGTTAATGGTGACTGGACTGAAATATTAACACTAAAACCCCCCCTTAAGACTAACTAAAGAGAATAAAAACTAATGAAAGGAAAGAGGAAAGGGGAAAAACCAAGTGGGAACAAAACCCCCCTCAAAATCTATAGTAATATAGATGTAAAAGAAAATATTTTGTGACATGAAAATTCTGGACATTTGTCGAATGATAACTTCCATAGTGTTGAATGAAGAATCTCCTCTGAAACCAAGATGAAGACCAAGATCAATCTAACTGAGTTCCCCAATGATACTACTTGAACAATGAGAAGATGGAAAACAAAGGAAAAATGTCTATCAATCAAAGATACAGAAGACAATAATCTGCATAGGTACCCCCAAAAATGAATAAATGGAAAAAATGCAAAACATCTATCAGTCAAGGATGCAAATGACACATGAATCTGTACAAGTGACCCCAACGACACTAATCAACTATGCAAGAATAAAATTCTAGTTGAAAATACATGTGCCAATTGTCTATTAAACTAATAAACTATGGAACCAAGGAAAAATCAACATGAACATTAGAAAACCCTCCATAATGTTGAAAAGAGAGGCATGATAGATCCACTGACATGGTGTTACTAAAGATGAATTAAAGGAAAGGCCCATGTTAAAAGAGCATGACCTTGGCCTGATGCAAAATTTGGTTCAACCTCTATTGCCATGATTGTTCGATGCAAGCCTCTACTTGTGGGCTAAAGTAGAATCTTTGGCTTCCATTTGTATGTCATGAAAATGGCAGAGGCTAGAAATCCCATTCTTTGCAATAGATCTGATCTTCAACACCTGCAAAAAAAATTAACCTCTTTCCTAGCTCTTAAGTTCTGATACCATGTAAAATTTTCATTCTTGGCAGCTCTCTGTTTCTTCTGTATTATTATGCAAGTTTTGTTTTTCTTTCTAGATAGATAATTTATTTTTTAGGTATTGAAATCAAATCGGTTGCAAAGAATGGAATTCTCATCCTGTGCTCTTCTTACTTATTACAACTATTTTGAAGGGAAGTCGAAGATTCTGCTATAGCTCCAAAGTAAATTCTTGTATCTAATAGTCATGGCAAAAGAGGTTGAACCCAATTCAGAAGTTGAAAAGTCTAAATACTTCAACTGCCTGGATGAGGCTTTTGGTCTTTTATGCTTATCCCTGTCTCCATGAATGTTTTTTCATGTTGATGCATGTACAACTCCAAACCAGGTTTGGACTACATTAGAGTCTCTTTTTGTTAGGAATAATAGTCCACCAACACAATTGAGAGGGGGGTGAATCAGTTGTGCGATAAATTATTAAACATTAAACATTATAAAACAAATCTTTAATCTAAATGATAACACAATAAATGAAAAACCATAACACAATACTTTGTTTTTGAGGAAACCTTGTTAAAGGTAAAAACACAGTGGGAATTAGCACCCACAAATAGTGTATTGGGAGTATAGTATCCATGCTAAAGGATTTATCCCTATTAGAATCTTATTAATGCATTATAGTACATAGTCCCTATTAGAGGACATGCACTGTTAGGATTCAAGAGTAACAGTAGGCTCACTCCCTAGGCACACTACCTAAAGAAGGTTAAATCCACCTTCAGGACTTATTGTATGAAATACAAGTGTATATAAAATATACAATCCAATGAAGTGTCTGATAGAAAATGTCTTTTCTTGATCAATTCCAATGAAGTCTCTTAATCACATCCTCTGCTCTACATCCAACAGACTTTGCAAAAACAAGCTCGCAGCTTCCACACTTCACTGTTACCACACTCTTCATAAAAGAAAACAACTTTCTTTTATACAGATTTATAATAAGAAATTAGGTCGTCCAATTAAGAATTCCCCAATGCACAAATAATTACTTAACCCCTTGCTAAGATACACATGGTACCTATAAAAAGTAAACATCAATTACAATTCATCAAATATAATCTAAGATCTGTAATCCACGCTTGAAATTTATTATATATGCTCCATCTCTGAGCTCATCCCCAAATAGGTCTCCTCTAGAACACATTCCATAGCTGACATCACCAAGAGTCTTGCAACCAAAGAATCAAAAAACACATTTCTCAACACATTTTTTTTCCATTCCCCAAGATCGCATAACATGAATCCATATCACATGCAAGTTATCCTCAAAACTCAAAGACAAACTCTGTCATAGTTCACTGCCACTGTCCAGTACCTAGTCCTCACTAAAACATTTATAACTTACCCAATTTCAAATAATAAGCCACACAATCTTAGACATAAGATCACAAAACATCCTTGTACACATCATCATCTTTGCACATTCTAAAGCTACCGTACAGTACCGGTACACTTCTGTCATTCACCTAAGAAACAGTAATAACCAGTTTGTTCTACCTTAATAGAAACATATTTTGACATTAGTGAAAAAACATGAATGCCAACAATAACATCAGAAACCAGCTCCAACAATCTCTCACTTTGGAATTGATGGAAACATATGGGAAAATCCATCAACCCAAAAGTACACTCTCTCAATACAATCTTCTCAATATCCTCAACACATCTCTCTCTAAAATAGTAGGAATTTTCACATTGAATCTCTCCCCCTTTGACAATAATGGAAAAGGGTGCCATAACTCTACCTCTGACCATATTTCCTCTACAAGGTGTAGATTTTTCAAATCTTCATGCCTGTAATAACTAGGTGCAAAATCACCCAAATGTGTTCTATATTGTTCTTGTGATCACCCCCCTGAGGAGTAGATCCATACATCAAGTCCAAAAAATGAAATAGCTCTAAAATCCACTGGAGTGATGCATTCCTGCATCAATTTAGTTTTTTCAAGGAGGGGCTCTCATCCCAAGCATAGCTCTGAGATAATCAAAGGCATCCTTTGGAAAAAAATTTGTAAATATATCTTCTTTTTGTTTCTTTATGTTGATATACTCCAATCTAATCTCCTTCTCTGCAACCTTGTCTCTCAAGAAATGATACTTAATGGAAATATATTTATTCTTCGAGTGCATAACTAGATTTTTGACATACTCATTATGCTAGTGTTATCACAATGGATAACCACTGGCTCATTAAAATTTATCCCAATTTCCTTCAGCATTTGTTTCATCCAAACAATCTGTGTGTAATTTATAGAAGAAGCAACATACTTTGATTCAGTAGTAGACTAAGCTATACAATCCTACCTTTTACTTAACCAAGAAACCAATCTTTTCCCAAGAAATAATGCACCACCACTTGTACTCTTTCTGTCATCAACATTTCCTGCCCAATCAATCAGTATAGGCATGAAAATCAAAATCATCATATTTTTTATACCATAAGCCATAATCTAGTGTCTCTTTTAGATATCTAAATATTGCTTTTACAACATCAAGGTGTGTAGTAAGCTTGTGACCAGTAACCATAGATGTTCCAACAGGTTTACAATATTCCATTCCAAACTTTTTCAACATTTCTTTAAGATACTTGGTCTGAGAAGTAAAAATATCATTCTTGTTCTGATTAATTTGTAGTCCAAGGAAAAAATTCATCTCACCAATCATTGACATCTCAAATTCATTTTGCATTTCCTTAGAGAAATTTTTACTCATTACTTCATTTCCTCCAAAAATGATATCATCAACAAAAACTTCAACTATTAAAATTCCATTTTCACTAGTTTTTAAGTGCAGATTATTGTCTGTATTACCTTTTCTGAAACCAAGACAAAGTAGATACCTGTCTAATCTTGTATACCATGTTCTAGGTGCTTGTTTCAGTCCATACAAAGCCTTCTTCAACTTGAAAACCATGTCCTCATCTTCTATTAGAGGAAATCCATCAGGTTGTCCAATATATAATTCCTCCTCTAGATCTCCATTCAAAAATGGAGATATCATATCCATCTAATATACTTTGAAGTCTTTGTGTGTAGCATAAGCAAGAAATAATATTATAGCCTCAAGCCTAGAAACAAGAGAAAATGTTTCTTCAAATTCTATGCCTTCTTATTGTGAGTATCCTTTACAAACCAGTCTTCCCTTATTTCTTACAACCATTCCTTCTTCATTCATTTTGTTTCTGAAAAACCCACTTAGTTCCTATAACATTCTTATCTTTAGGTCTAGGAACCAGTTCCCAAGTGTCATTTTTATTTATCTGTTCCAATTCTTCCTACATAGCCTTAGTCCAAGATTCATCTCTACATGCCTCATCGATATTTTTTGGTTTAACTTGAGAAATTAAACAAATTTCATCTCTTAATCTTGATCTTTTCATCATGCCTTTATTTGCATTACCAATAATTTGATTTTCAGGATGGTTTTTCTTAACATACCCTGGAGTCTTAGGAGTTTTAGTAGGATCATTTGAGTCATCTTGACATACCTCAATCTCATGATCAATCTGAAAAGGTTCTTCTTGCTCTGTAGTGACCTCCTTGTTCTCTGTAGTCTGGTTACAGTCATACATTCTTTCCTGAATCTAGAACTTTTCATCAATCCTTACATTAGCACTTTCAATAATCTTCCTCAATCTCAGATTGAAACATTTATAGGCTTTTCTTATAGTGGAATAACCATGGAATATTCCTTTATCACTTCTACAAGAAAAATTTCCTATCTCATCATCTCTTTTGATATAGCATTTACTACGAAATATTCTAAAATATTTCACAGTAGGAGTATGATTAAACCATAATTGATAAGGAGTCTTACTTTTTTTTAAAGCAAAAGTGGATTATCCACTATATATATTATTAATGTTAAAAACTGGTTCAAGGGCTCAATCTGGAAAGAACTAGTAAGAAAACCCAATATCCTTTCCCATTACAATATGATCAAAACTACCTGGGGATACAGATTTTGACTATTAATAAACACCAAATCAACCCCAAAATATTACAAAATTTGACTAATACTTATGTGTATATCATACAACATAAATATCAAAAATACAAATTATAATCCTTTACTTATTCTTCCATTTCACATGAATCCCAAGTAAGGAGTTTCTTACTTGTACCTTCTCTTGTCTGAATTATGTTCAGAGTATAAACAGAAGTACCAATAGATTCTCTCCAATGAACATGTGATACATTTCCTTCCCGCAACATGGTTCTTGTAGCATCTAACATTGTTCTATCTCTTCACTCTGCTATCCCATTCTGTTGTGGTTTCCTAGGAGCAAATGTCTGTATATTCTATGTTCTTTGTAGTAGGTATTGAAGAAGTCTAAAGTAAACTCTCCACCTTTATCTGATCTTAAACATTTTATCTTTAAACCTAATTCATTCTCAACTTTTTCTTTGAATGTCTTGAATTTTTCAAAAGCCTCATATTTCTCTCTTAGATATGTAACCCACATCATCCTAGAAAATTCATCAACAAAAATTATGAAATACCTTTCACCGTAGTAAGATCTCGTTCTTATAGGACCACACAAATCTGTATGTACCAGATCTAACTTCCCTTTCCTTGAGTAAGATTTGATTGTAAAACTGCTTCTAGTCTATTTTTCAATTACACATTTTATATACATGGTGTTAGATGGTTTCACAATCTTTGGTAGGTCTCTAACGGTATTAGTCATACTTGCCTTCACAATATTATCAAAATTCACATGACAAAATCTTCTATGCCATAACCAACTGTCATCAAATTTCACAACAAAACAAGAAGCTTCAGATGTATTTGATTAAAATACATTACCTCTTGACTTAGTACCAGATGCGATCAATTCTCTTGACCTAATTCTGATAGAACATTTCCCATCAAAGAATTTTAATTGATAACCTCTGTCCACCACCTATCCAACACTCAATAAATTATGCTTAAGTTCATCAACAAGTAACACATCGCCAGTATTAGTCTTTCCATCCAAAGAAATAGATCCAACTCCAATGATAAGCTTAGGAGTGTTGTCACCAAATCTCACAATAATACCATCATACTTGGTTAGCTTAACAAATTGATTTCTATCTCCAGTCATAAGGTGTGAACAACCACTGTCTATGACCCATTCAAATTTATTTTCAACATGTGACACTAAGGCTCTCTCTTCATGAATAGGTTCATCATCGTTGATAGGAATAAATACATTCTCATCATAATCAATAGCATTATCATCAAAAACACCTTCACAAGCATAGTAACATTCCTTATCCTTCGAATACTTAGGTCTATAAAACTTATATTTATACTTAGGAGCCCTTGTAGGACATCTAGATGCAAAATGACCTATCTTATTGCATGTAAAACATTTTAGAGGTAACTTTCCTTCAAACTTATCCTTACCTCTCTTTCCACTTCTAGCGATCAAGGCCACAATTTCATCTAACTTCCTTTCTTCTTCCTGTATCTTTTGCCAGTCATCAACATATTCACCAAGCTCTTCTCACAAGTCACTTCTATTGGTGCTCACAATCCCTGATAAAGTCTTTTAAAAATTATGCATAGTCTCCTTGAATGTTGTCTCAACCTTAGGTAATGAATCTCCCAGCTCTACAGCCTCAAAATTAGTTAATTTTGTGATCAACATGTCTCTATTGAAGTTCATCATCAAAGGTATCATCTCCTCTATAGCTTTCACTTTAGTTTTGTAAATAGGTGTCAAAGATCTAAGAATTTTTTGATCACTTCATCTTCATTGTATGTGCCTCTAGAGTTTCTAATGCCAATAAAAACTTATGTAACTCTCTTTACATATGCTCTAATACTCTCATCATACTTCCTTTTCAGATTTTTCATCCTTGTCTTCTAGTTCTCCAACTTCACCTGCTTAGTAAACTTGTCTCCTTCATATAGTGCTTCCAATATTGACCAAATTTAATGTGTAGAATCCAAATCTTTATCCTCTATGAATTCACCTTCAGAGAGTGCACTAATCAATGCTTCTCTTGAAACTATATTATCAGGAGTCAACTTCTTCTCATCATCAGTAGATTTATCCAGTTCATCTTCAGTCTTGACTAGCTCATCTTTCTCTATAATCATCCAATAGTTAATTCCCAAACCTAGCAAATGAGTCCTCATTTTGTTCTTCCAACTTTCAAAGTTTTCAGGATCAAACTTCGGACTATCCTTCATGTAGTATGCCATTTTTCAGGATCACCTCAAGTTTTTAAGCTTTCTCTCAAAGGACCAGAAGCTCTGATACCAATTGTTAGGAATAATAGTCCACCAACACAACTGAGAGGGGGGGGGAATTAGTTTTGAGATAGGTTAATAAGTTCATTAAACATTATAAACCAAAACTTTAATCCAAATGATAACACAGTAAATGCAACACCATAACACAATCCTTTGTTGTTGAGGAAACCATGTTAAAGGTAAAACCCTGGTGGGAATTAGAACCCACAAATAGTGTACTAACTGTATCCTTGCTAAAAAATTTATCCCTCTTAGGAGCTTATTAATGCATTACAGTACATAGTCCCTGTTAGAGGACAAACCCTGTTAGGATTCAAGAGTAACAGTAGGCTCACTGCCTTGGCACACTACCTAAAGAAGGTTAAATCCACCTTAGGACTTACTGTACGAAATACAAGTGTATATGAAATATACAATCCAATGAACTCTCTGATAGAAACTATCTTTTCTTTATCAATTCCAATGAAGTCTCTTAATCACATCCTTTGCTCTACATCTGGCAGACTTCGCACAAACAAGCTTGCAGCTTCCACACTTCATTGTTACCACGCTCTCCATAAAAGAAAATAACTTTCTTTTATATAGATTTACAATAAGTAATTAGGTCTGTAACGCCCCACTACGGAACCCAAGAAAAGTTAACCTAAAACATGTTACTAAGTTTACAGAATGATTTTTTTTGTAATTAAATAATTAATTCTACACAAAACTCAAATTTTAATTAGAATTAAAACTCAATTTATTATTATTATTATTTAAATGCAATTACATTGAATGCTATTATTTTTAATTATGAATAATATTTGTACCATATTAATAATTTATTTATATTAAATATGCCTTTTAATTTTCATTTAGACATAATTTTTAATTAAACCTTCAAACTTTATCTTTAGACTTTTAATTAAATCCCTTATAAGAAATACAGGCATTTAATTAATCCCTATTAATTAAATATCTATATATTTAATATTTTATTATTCTTAGAATGTTAAATTATTTAAACTTTATAATTGACCTTTAATTACTCTTTTACTTGCATCATGACAAAATACCACATTGACCTTCATGCATGCATACTAAAATATGACCAAATCAAAATGCAGAAAGATGCAACAACATAAGCATGCTCAAACAAGGCTTCACGAATTCACGTCACCTCAATGAATTCAGAGAAGGTAGTCAACCAGATACTTGTCCACTATTTTAGGACAAATGAGGAATTATGCTAGGATTTAAGCATGAATGTTATCTCCCCTCTCTTACGATTGAGATAATGCGATAGTGCACGCTCATCCTGGTGATTCAAGGAAGTCGATGCCTGGTACCTGCATGATCCAGGTGGATTTTCACTAAAAAATAAAGTGTTCCAAATGCTCTAGAAATCAGCACCATGTCGAAGAGCTCAAAAAAATGAAAACAATGCAACTTGAACGGAGTTGATCGGAGTTCGTATGCTCAAGTTATGCGTGGTCAAAGATGGAAAGAAAATGGGTTGACTTATGACATCAAAAAAAGTATAGTCAGTGCTGATGATGATGTGGCAAGAGTCAAAGGTCAGCATTGGTCTCAATAAAATTCTTTGTTTTGAGGGTTGAACTCGTGACCTCCTATTAGTAAGAAATTCCTCTCATCACTACACCACAAGCGCTACTTGTAATATAAATAGCGCTCTCCCTATTTAAATGGAACTTTCCCACCTATCATAAAAAGACAAAAGGTGTTGTGTGGAGAGTTGAACCCGCGACCTCCAACAATACAAAAGCCTTACCACGACTTCCTTAACCAACATGTCGTAGACAAAGTTTTAGTATTAAGAGAATGATAAATTATTTAAACCATATGGTCGGACAAGTTAAGAGGAAATGGTGGGCCTGTTAGTACTCTCAAATTTTCAAAAAAATTTGGAGTAACTATACTAAAAATTCCTCTAAGGATGAATAACCCCTAAAAATTTGCAGAGAATCATTACTTTGAACACATGCAAAAAGAGGCCTATTGATTTATGTGAAAAATTGCTTGGGAGACATGTTCCTCACCTTTCATTTGGCATATGCAATGGGTTCAAACCCTCAAATTTCAGTTCTGACTTATTTTGGAGATGGTCATTTAGAGGCGCTTGTCTAAATCTGTATTTTTGCCTAAGTGTAAGTTTTTTATAGCAGGCCCTATTTGCATTTGAATATCTTGTGTCCTATTAAGTTTCATGGCCCGCCATTTTGGGATTGTTTAATATGTATATCAGAGAACTTATGTTCCAAGGCTCAATCCATTTCGAATCTGTTTGATATATTTTCCAATCCCTCAAAGTTGGTCTTCCAAAAATGTCTTGTTTCTATGTTCTGCCTAGATTTCTAAGTAGCCCTGTTTGACTAATTGTAAATTTTGACCTTGTGACCTAACTGAAACAATTCCTTTTGCATCATATTATAGAGGTCAAATACTTCTTGTATCTCCATATTTAGGTCATGATGAATCCATTTGGTCAATTTGCTAAGCTCATTCCGTTTGCATTTCCTATCAATTTGCCATATGGTCAAATGCAGAATTGCAGAATGACCTACTTTGAGGTCTTGCAAATGTGTATCTGGATGAATTATTTGGATAATTGAGTTTTACCTCATATTTTAAGCATGGGTTTGTACCTACCTGGATATTTTCAGACTTCTACCAATCTGATTGATCACTTTTCTTTGCCGATTCCAAACCTAATTTATGCAGATTGGCTGTGCGGACAGAATTAGTTTTTTAGAATGGGCAAGTTTGATTAGTTGTAACTTGCATATGGGTTTGAATCATGAGAAGCCCTATTGTGTATGTATTCATAGTTGATGAATAAATCATTATACTAAGCCTCAAGGTCCCTTGATATGATTCAATCAGTTTTTAAGGGTGATTCCGGAAGCAATTTATGTGTTTTAAGCGTTGTGCAGAAGTGATTGAAAATTGAGTTTTAATGGTCAATATTTTAAAATCAAAGCTTGGGGATGAATTTGGACATGCATCAAGGCAGTGATGCGCACTATGTTTATAGGATGTTGCAATGAATGTTATCTCATTATTTGCATAAATGGATTCATTGAAGAGTTTTTAGAACATTTAAGCTCATGATATGTTGCAAGTGTTTATCCCAAGGAGGAGAGATTTTTTAAAGTTTTCAGTTAAAGTAACAAAATGTTAATCCATAGAAAGGGGCGCCCAACCCTCTGGAGGAGAATGGAGGACATTTTAAATGGTTAAAACTTTTGATTACCTCTCATTATAAACACGAATTTGCAGAAAGAAAAAAAAAAGTCATATTTCAGGGGGCATAACTTCCAATTCCACCATTGGATCGTGCTCAATTTCGGATATGTTGTCGCAAACATAATTCTCCAAATTCTCCCTGGAGTGATTTTCCAAATTATTCCTGGTTCACGAGATATAGTCGACTGTGTGGAGCACTGTCTAAGCTGCCCATAAAAGTCACAAAACACATTATCCCATATTGACTGGGTTTGCATTTTTCTTAGCGTTTATATAGTAAAGTGCTTGTATTGTATGTAAAGAGAAAAGCCAAGAGGCTTATGGTGGGCCCCTTTGATAGAATATTCAGTGTGTGGTGGGCCCACTAATTTTAAACGAAAATGCACAAGAAGGCTTTAAAATCAAAGGGGATTTATCCCACATTCATCCAGAAATGGACTACAGTAATGTTTATAAGAAACAAGCCTCACATACAACTTTGAAGATAAAGAGGAAGATATCCACATGCAAGCAGTTGGTGCCTTACCTCGAGAAGCATGCCCAGTCAGCCGACCGACAAAATTTTGTAGATGAAGTCACGCAGTCACGGAGGAGAAAAGCAGCTTGTCACGCAATCGTAGAGGGTTCGAGGTCGAGGTCACATGCTGCACGAGTTAGCAACAAGCTTGTCGCGCAGTCGCTGGTGAAATACAGTCGAGCCAAAAATGCCTATGAGTGCGCGATTGAGCTTAGTCGTGTAGTCGCGCAAGTATTGCAGTTGATCAAAAATGAGGCGCGAGTGCGCGACTGATCTCAGTCGCGCAAGGTTTTACAAGGTCGTGAAAAGGCACGCGAGTGTGCGACTCAACTCGTCGCGCACTCATGCAAGGTTTGCAATGAGTTAAAAAGGTGTTGCAACTGAGTGATTCAGCTCATCGCGCACTCGCGCAAGGTAAATTTGGAGCCAGTCAAGGATGTAGAGATGGATTTTTAGAGCAAATCAGAAGGTGACTCTTGGAAAAATCTGGTGACTTGCATAGGAAAAGGGCAGAAAAGAGATAAAATAATTGATGCACAGCATCCTACAAAACAAATAATAACTAGGATCCTTTCTGATCCTTTCAACATCCATTCAATAATATCTTTATATAGAGGCATTTTATGAGGTAAAACACAACATGTTTGAACACAAAAACATCAACC
>MU227831.1:1079340-1090238 GCA_018584345.1 Thuja plicata | reverse complement strand
TACATTTCTTGTCAACACCTTTACAAATGGATTCAAAATGAATCAATAAATCATATAATTGACTTTAAATGACTCAAAAACCTTATATATCTCATAGTGACCTCTAGGATGAGGTGCTCCTACACCAATAATATATGTGCAAATAAATTAAAATCTTTCCATAGTTCAAACTTTATTATAATCTGCATTTTCAAAATTGTAACTGGATATGCACAAGAAAGGAAGTTTGTTTTCAAGGTTAAATGACCAAATTTTATCAGAAACATGAAGTTTCATATATCGTTGGAAAGGTATTGAAGAGGGGATTCTAATTTTATGATCCTTTTCAGTTCAGATCAGATCAGATTTTGACAGTTACAGAAAGAAGCAGTTGTAGATATTTTCTGGGAGAAGAAGGACAGGTGTCGGTGACTGATTTTGTTTTCCAATTCCTCTATATGTGAGATTCTTCTCAATTGTACAGGGATGTTGAAATTTATGCTACTGGGAAACTTCCAGGATTTTGAGTCTTAATTTTTGTGTTCATGGTCTTGCAATGTACAGTTTCAGATGATTTTTAATGAAAAACAAAGGAAATCCCTGTTCAGAACTTGTCTGATGTCTTTGTATGTTTGTTTTGATTCTTGTATATTAACTTGTAAGGCATGTTAATATACTAGTTACAAGGTATCAATGGGTTTGAATTTGAGTTTCTCTCAAGGAGAGAGTAAGTCTTGTTTTCAAATTCTGAGAATTCTAAGTCTGCATATGAATCTGATGTCCAGGAATTGAAATGAGAAGAATGGCTTGCAAGGCATTTCATTCGGGTTTTTGAGTTTGGAGTTAGAATTTTTCTAGGATTGCACATTTGTTTGACTATGTTTCCCAATAGATAAGGCACTGGTCTCTAGTTTGTCTTTTAGTTTCTTCATCAATCAATTATTCAAATCATTTTCCGTTTCTATTTAAAGAGTTGTGAATGATTATTATATCAAGTGTGATGGGCAGGAATACATCTCATGATTCATTGAAAAAAGTGAATCCAATAGGTACACTCACCTAATCCTTTGAGCTCGAAGTGTAGAAGGGTTTTCTTGATCCTCATTAATTATCCTTTTCTTTGACAAGGTCAGGGAAAAACGTTAACAAAATGGTGACTCTACTAGGGATTAAGAAATGCAATAATCTTGTTGAACTTTCCTAGAATATCTAGTTTTCTAATTTCCAAATCTTTCAATCCAGTTTCAAGTCAACCCATCCGAGTCGCATTAACAGAATGGAAACTCTACTGGGGAGTTAAGTAAAGTTTCAATAAAATGGTCAGTAAGTGTAGGAGAGTTATTTCCTTTCATTTGTTGTGTTAACCCCAGAATCTGGTTTTGAAAGAAAGAGTCAAGCTAATAGAATCTAGAAGTAGTTTCAGATTTGAGGAAGAAAACCTTGGAAGTATTTATTGTAGTAAATATGGAAAGATTATGCGGCTTTGCTGGTTGGAGAGAACCCAGAAATAAATGTATATGTCAAATGCTTTTTTCTGTTTGAAAACTTTCCTCTGCAAGGAGGTGGCGACTCTATGTTGAAAAGAACCCGATGGAGCTATCAAGAAATCTCTAGATCTGCCAAATTTCCAATCAAAGAAATAAGAGCAGCAACTGCAATTGTATTCCCAGGTAATCCTCATGTTTTTTTTATGTGAAAGAAAAGTTTCCTCAATAGGTGAAGAAGTCACTAGAAAGGGGGAAAATAGTTTTGAAAATTTTCATACTTCTTGGTTAAAAAGATTCAGATATCAAGTCAGAAGTATGTTGTTATTTTAAAAGACAGGTGGTTGAAGTTCCAAGGTTCATGTCAAAGATATATGGTATATGTCTGATTTGTTCAAATATATGTCATAAGTACCGTATATGATTTCATAAAAGATACAGCCAATAATGAATTCTTGCAAAAAAAATTCTATGAAAAGTTATACACCATTATGCTTTGATGGCATTCATGGTTCCCCAAATGAAATTCCTATAGAGATTAGGAAGCATCTACAAAAGTTTGAAGGGAAACAATCAGATTCAGCACGTAAGCATTTGCAAGAATTTTCTGATCTGATGGGTGACTTTGAGATTCAGCATGAAGATATATATATATATGAAGTTGTTTGTTCAAACTTTGAAAGATAATGCTAGGGACTGGTTTTCCTTTTTACCAGCTTGTTTAATTTCTTCTTGGGATGAATTGCATGTTGCCTTTATGGAACAATTTGGTGAGATAAGGAATTTGAGTGATATATTTATTGAATGGTTGAATCTAAGGATTGAAGAGGATGAACTAGTTCCCGATTTTAATATCAGATTTGCAAGAGCTTTACATGAAATACCTGAAAGTAGTAGACCTCAAGACAATGTGTGTGTTGTGGTATATTACGGTGCATTTGAAAAGAAGATGAGTTATATGTTGAGAGATAAGGAACCTAAGACTTTGCATCAGGGGTTCAGGACAGCAATAGAAATTGAAAACAATGCCAAGTATGAAATGACAAAAAATCATTTCTCTAGAGGGATGTGCCAGAAAAATACATTTGAGAATGGACAAGAGTATTGTGAAAATTTTGCAGCTCCAAGTAGGTGTATTGATACCTCTACTTTGGTTTCTAATCAGTACTTGAAATCATATTTGAATAGATGTATGGTTATTAATCCTTTGTTGCATACGGAAGAAACTTCTAATGATGACAGCAATACATGTGTCCAAGAAATGGTAGCAATGAATTATGTTTCAAATACTTATGATGCTGACTTGCTCAATGAATCTTTGCCTTACAAAGTTATGTCGGAAATACCCTCTCATTTTGATCCTAGATGCAATGATACTAACAATGTTTTGAATACTGAAGAGGATGTATGTGTTTTACACTCCTATGAGGATCAAGAGGATGTTGAAACTTATGTTTCACAAGAAAGTGATATGTTGGAAGATGTTGATTCATTGTTATTATGTGAGCATAAGGTAGCATGGGAAGATAAGAGCATTTTTGGAAATGAATGCAAACCAGCATCTGAAGGTAATACTATCTTCACCAATTCTGAAAATAATCTTTTGCATCCGCATGATATAAATGAGTTTGGTATTAAGAGCTTTGAAATGGATTTGGTATCAAAACTTAAAGAAAGAGGGATAGTAAATGAGGGTCTTCCTTATGAAATGGAATATGATACTATCTGGCAACTTTATCATGATATTATGAATGAAGATCAGTTAGTTGGGTCTTTTCGGTCAAAGGGTAAAGTGTTAGATGAGTGTGTTTTTGAAATCCTTTCATTTAATAATAATATGCTTTAGCATATGAATTGTTTGTGTAATGAAAATCCTACACATGATGAGAAACTTGAGGACAATTGGTGTCTTTCCCCATCTCCTCCGGTTGAAGAAGGTAGTATGAATTTTTTATCCGCTTCTTTGCCTATTGATAGAGGTGTTGAATCTACTTATAATGATATCTCTTATTTTGAATCATATGCTGGAAGTGATTATGATAGCAGTGATACTAATGTCTTCAAAAATTTTATTAATGATGCATTTGATGAGGACATTGATACGGATCAACCATCCCTTTGTTACCATGTTCATATGGGAGAAAAACACGGTGTTGTAAATCCGTTGTTTGAGGAATGCATTCAGTTTTCAGATTTGATCTATTCAGATTTTGATGTTGAAAATGTGTCAATATGCAGTGAGAAATCAGATTGTGTCTCTTCCCGGGCTAAAAGTAATTGTGAGTATAAAGTTGCATTTGATGAATCCATTGTTCCATGTATTGAGAAGGACTATGATGTTAATCAGCTCGTTCCTTGTGACCATGTGGGTAATTTGGAAATGGAAGAGGTTTCCAATCCATGTTTTGAGGAACATGCCGATATGTCTTTCCATTGTGAAGCTTTTCCAAATTTTGGTATTCATGGCTTATGTGAGTATGAGTCATTTAATTTCTTTATGGATCATCCGACTAATGAGGGGATAATGCAAGAAGGGTTTGATGGGTCTTATGATGATACATTTCCTTATTATCACGGTTCATATTTTCTGACATTTCTTGATGTGAAGAATGAGTTTCATTCTTTCGATTATGATGACTCCGATGGAAGAATTTCTGAAGACATGAAAGGAAATATAAAAAATGTATTCTTCATTTTTGTGATTCCTTGTGAGTTTGAACAGCAGTTGTACAAGTGCATTTTTAGTTTGATATTTGTATGCCAAGAAGAGAACCATATTTTTGATAGAGGCAAGTGTTGGTTTTAGTTTTGAACGGGCTTGAGGTTTTTGTAAACAATGTATACATTGTATAGTTACTTTGTTTTCAGTTGTGTGGTGTGTGGTTTTCAATAAAGTTTCCCAGTTTGAGAAGAGAGATAGTTTTGAAGTCAAGAGAGAAGAGAAAAATCTGATTTGTTTGTGAGTGTTCTGTTGTACCAATGATTCTGAATTCTCTACATGCCCACATGGGGCATGCGTCCCTAGATAGAGCCAATGTTAGTACTCTCAAATTTTCAAAAAAATTTGGAGTGACTATACTGAAAATTCCTCCAAGGCAAGATGAATAACCTCTAAAAACTTGTGGAGAATCATTACTTTGAACACATGCAAAAAGAGGCCTATTGATTTGTGTGAAAAACCGCTTGGGAGACATGTTCCTCACCTTTCATTTGGCATATGCAGTGGGTTCGAACCCTCAGATTTTAGTTCTGACTTGTTTTGGAGATGGTCATTTAGAGGCGCTTGTCTAAATCTGTATTTTTGCCTAAGTGTAAGTTTGTTGTAGCAGGCCCTGTTTGCATTTGAATATCTTGTGTCCTGTTAAGTTTCATGGCCCGCCATTTTGGGATTTTTTAATATGTATATCAGAGAAATTATGTTCCAAAGCTCAATCCATTTCGAGTCTGTTTGATAGATTTTCCAATCCCTCAAAGTTGGTCTTCCATAAATGTCTCGTTTCTATGTTCTGCCCAGATTTCTGAGTAGCCCTATTTGACCAATTGTAACTTTTGACCTTGTGACCTAACTGAAAAAATTCCTTTTGCATCATATTATAGAGGTCAAATAATTCTTATATCTCCATATTTAGGTCATGATGAATCCATTTGGTCAATTTTCTAACCTCATTCCGTTTGCATTTTCTATCAATTTGCCAAATGGTCAAATGCAGAATTGCAGAATGACCTACTTTGAGGTCTTGCAAATGTGTATCCGGAAGAATTATTTGGATAATTGAATTTTCCCTCATATTTTAAGCATGGGGTTGTACCTACCTGGACATTTGCAAAATTCTACCAATCCGATTGATCACTTTTCTTTGTCGATTCCAGACCCAATTTATGCAAATTGGTTGTGCGAACAAAATTAGTTTTTTAGAATGGACAAGTTTGATCAGTTGTAACTTGCATATGGGTTTGAATCATCAGAAGCCCTATTGTGTATGTATTCATGGTTGATGAATAAATCATTATGCTAAGCCTCAAGGTCCCTTGATATGATTCAATCAATTTTTAAGGGTGATTCCGGAAGCAGTTTATGTGTTTTAAGCATTGTGCAGAAGTGATTGAAAACTGAGTTTTAATGGTCAATATTCTAAAATCAAAGCTTGGGGATGAATTTGGACACGCATCAAGGCAGTGATGGGCACTATGTTTATAGGATGTTGCAATGAATGTTATCTCATTATTTGCATAAATGGATTCATTGAAGATTTTTTAGAACATTCAAGCTCGTGATATGTTGCAAGTGTTTATCCCAAGGAGGAGAGAATTTTTAAAGTTTTCAGTTAAAGTTACAAAATGTGAATCCGTAGAAAGGGACACCCAACCCTCTGGAGGAGAATGGAGGACATTTTAAATGGTTAAAACTTTTTATTACCTCTCATTATAAACACGAATTTGCAGAAAAAAAAATAGTCATATTGCGGGGGGCATAACTTCCAATTCCATCATTGGATCGTGCTCAATTTTGGATATGTTGTCGCAAACCTAATTCTCCAGATTCTCACTTGAGAGATTTTCCAAATTCTTCTTGGTTCACGAGATATAGTCAACTGTGTGGAGCACTATCTAAGCTGCCCATAAAAGTCACAAAACACATTATCCCACATTGACTGGGTTTGTGTTTTTCTTAGCGTTTATATAGTAAAGCGCTTGTATTGTATGTAAAGAGAAAAGCCAAGAGGCTTATAGCGGGCCCCTTGGATAGAAGATTCAGTGTGTGGTGGGCCCACTAATTTTGAATGAAAATGCACAAGAAGGCTTTAAAATCAAAGGGGATTTATCCCACATTCATCCGGAAATGGACTGCAGTAATGTTTATAAGAAACAAGCCTCACATACAAATTTGAAAAAAAAGAGGAGGCTATCCACATGCAAGCAGTTGGCGCATTGCCTTGAGAAGTGTGCCCATTAGGCCAACTGACAAAATTTTACAGATGAAGTCGTGCGGTCGTGGAGGAGAAAAGCAGCTCATCGCGCAGTCACAGAGGGTTCGAGGCCGAGGTCAGATGTTGCGCAAGTGAGCAACGAGCTCATCGCGTAGTCGTTAGTGAAATGTAGTCAAGCCAAAATTCCTACAAGTGCACGATTGAGCTTAGTTGCATAGTTGCGCAAGTATTGCAGTTGATCAAAAATGAGGCGCAAGTGCGTGACCGATCTAAGTCGCGCAAGGTTTTACAAGGTTGTGAAAAGGCACACAAGCGTGCGACTCAGCTCGTCGCACACTTGTGCAAGGTTTGCAATGAGGTAAAAAGGTGTTGTGACTGAGCGATTCAGCTCATCGTGCACTCACGCAAGGTAAATTTGGAGCCAATCAAGGATGCAGAGATGGATTTTTAGAGCAAATCAGAAGGTGACACTTGGAAAAATCTGGTGACTTGCATAAGAAAAGGGCAGAAAAGTGATAAAATAATATATATGTAAATAAATTAAAATCTTTCCATAGCTCAAATTTTTTTATAATCTACATTTTCAAAATTGTAACTGAATATGCACGAGAAAAGAAGATTGTTTTCATGGTTAAATGACCAAATTTTATCAGAATCATGAAGTGTCATATACTGTTGGATAGGTATTGAAGAGAGGATTTTGATTTTATGATCCTTTTCAGTCTTGATCAGATCAGATTTTGGTAGTTACAGAAAGAAGCAGTTGCAGATATTTTCTGGGAGAAGAAGGACAGGTGTCGGTGACTGATTTTGTTTTCCAATTCCTCTATATGTAAGATTCTTCTCAATTGTACAGGGATGTTGAAATTTATGCTGCTAGGCAGCTTCCAGGATTTTGAATCTTAATTTTTGTATTCATGGTCTTGCAATGTACAGTTTCAGTTTATTTTTAATGAAAAGCAAAGGAAATCCATGTTCAGAACTTGTCTGATGTCTTTGTATGTTTGTTTTGATTCTTGTATATTAACTTGTAAGGCATGTTAATATACTAGTTAAAAGGTATCTGTGGGTTTGATTTTAAGTTTCTCTCAAGGAGAGAGAGTCTTGTTTTCAAATTTTGAGAATTCTAAGTCTGCATATGAATCTGATGTCCAGGAATTGAAATGAGAGGAATGGCTTGCAAGGCATTTCATTCAGGTTTTTGAGTTTGGAGTTAGAAGTTTTCTGGGAGTGCACATTTGTTTGAATCTGTTGCCCAATAGATAAGGCACTGGTCTCTGGTTTATCTTGTAGTTTCTTCATCAATTAATTATTCAAATCATTTTCCCTTTCTTTTTAAAGAGTTGTGAATGATTATTATATCAAGTGTGATGGGCAGGAATCCATCTCATGATTCACTGAAAGAAGTGAATCCAATAGATACACCCGCCTGAGCCTTTGAGCTTGAAGTGTAGGAGGGTTTGTTTGATCCTCGTTAATTAGCCTTTTCTTTGACAAGGTCAGGGAAAAATGCTAATAGGGCTGACGGTTTCAACCATCGACCCACCATCCCAAAAAGGTCATGAAAACCAACAAGGAAGCGTGATTTTTGGTGCGGATTTAGATAAATTTATCCTTAAACATCCAAAGTTGATAATGATAATCCTTAAAAACATAACCACAAAATATTCCAAGGTTATTTTTGTGGGAATTTTAAGAAGTATGTTATCTTAGTGGGTATTTTTAAGAGAGATTATTATTTTGGGGGGATTTGTTGTAAATAATGAAAGATTGAGAATATTTTGTAAATCATATGGTTATCTACCATATTGAGTAAATTCTTTGTATAAAAAGGGGTGAAAAGGGAGTGTGAGTTACTAGATTTTTGTGGGATTTTTAGTGGTGATTTTTGGAGGAAAAATTGTGAGAGAATTTCAGAGTTGGAATTAGGACTTTGATAGTGAATTTTGTCCTTATGCATTTGGAGCTTGTAGCAAGCTTGTTGCATGTGTAAAGGAGGATTTCTTTTGTAATTCATTATCGTCCAAGGAGGCGTGAATCTTGTAACAGGTTGAAGACCTTGTAACCATTTTATGGAGCAGAATCAAGGATCAGCCACTCCATTGGAGGGACCCAGAGACGTAGCCAATTGGTGAACTCCGTTATCAACTTGTGTTTCATCTTCTCTCTTCTCTCTCCCTTATGTTCAAATTATCGTTATTTAATTATTATGTTTATAAAAGCATTTTAATTACATTTTGAAGACCTTCATTTAATTTGAATAAAAATTTATTATTCACGTGCAGTAGTCCTAGATCCTAACATCAGATCATGTGGTATCAGAGCTTTTGTTGTGACTAGTGTTTGCAGTGGTGAATGATAACGAGAGCCAAGAGCCAATGAGGCGAAGGCATACTTGCAGAGTATAATCCTGAGATTGGGAAACGAAAGATCTTTCCACCAAAAATGTCAGAGATTGCAATCGAACGTGAATCTATTGAGATTGATGAAAGAGACTTTCAGAAAGCCTTCCTTGAAATGAAGGCCATGGTGGAGGTACTGTACAAAGAAAGGAAAGAGCGGAAGAAATTTGAAGGAGGCACTGGTCCATTGGGGCATGAAGATTATGGAGAACATAAAGATAAGAGGAAACAACCAGGAGGTGGTGATTCACCACCAAAAACTCCTCCATCTCCTTCTTCTCCTTCTTCCCCTTCTTCTTCTTCTACTTTTGTTAATCCTTTTATGACCACATCTAAGCCTATTGTAAAATTGGATGTAAAATTTGAATTTCCTAAATACTGTGGGGAGGTTAATGCTGCAAAGGTAGATGACTGGGTCCAACAGGTATAGGTCTATTGTAGGATACAAGGTCTACTAGAAGATGCCTCTAGGATTCAGTTAGCCACTCTCTAGTTGGGAGGTACAGCTCTCACCTGGTGGGAAAGTAGGACTAGAGAGGAGCTTTCTCGCCATGGTAATGTTAGTATGACTTGGATGGAATTTTTTGTTGCTCTCAAGAATCAATTCTACCCTCTAGGTCATATGAAACAATTGACAATGAATTGGAAAACCTTCAGGCAAGGTAAAGGTCAATCTGTCCAAGATTACACCCATGAGTTTAGAAAAAAGGCTATTGCTTTGAATGTTCCATTGTATACTTAGGATACTTTACTAAAGTGCATAGGTGGTTTGCATTCCTACCTTAGACACGCCATAATAATGTTGAATCCTAGTAAAAAGGATCAAGTATGTGTCCAAGCCACTCATTTAGAGTATGGTGGTAAGAATGTATTTAGTAACAATTTTGTACAGAAATCACCTAATTTTGAAGATACAGGTAAAGAAAAGAAGGTAGCTACAATTAAGAAGGAGTTCACATGCTCTCATTGTGAGAGGAAAGGTCATGATGAAGAACATTGCTGGAAATTGCATCCAGAGTTGAAACCAAAGTGGGCTCAGAAATAGAAAGGTAAGGAGAAGGTCGCAAATGTTGTTATGAATCTTGGTTCAGAATCAGAGGATGAAACTAAGATAACAGCAATGGGTTTGAAAGGTGAGGCTCCTATTTCTAGTGTTTCCTTTGATAGTTGTGCCTCTACTTCTCATGTAAATGATGTCCTTGGAGATAGGAAAAGAAATGAGTTTTTTCACATAAGGGTTGTTGTTAAGCATACTAAAATTGATGCACTCATAGATAGTGGATCTCAAGTTAACTTAATTTCTGAAGATGGTGTAAGGAACTTGCGATTGAAAAATACACAACATAAGAGACCTTATCCACTAGGTTGGGTTTGTGAAGATAATAAGTTGCAAGTAACAAGGCAATGCACTTTGAGATTCGCAATCACAAATAAGTTTGTTGATGAGGTACAGTTTGATGTGGTTCCACTAGATATTTGTGGGATAGTGTTAGGTAGCCCTTATTTATATGATCAAAAAGCTATTTTCTATAGGGAATTGAATCATTATCATTTGTTTAAATATGGCATTCAATATATTGTACATTCTCACAGGATTAAGACTGAGCGTTCTTTTGCGAGCACAGGGCAATTGAAGAGGGTGATTAATGCAAGTAAAGATTTGACTCTTATGTTTGTCAATACAGGTGCTTCTAGGCAGGGCATTGAGGTAGCCAAGGTTACCAATGTAGACCTCCAAAATCATCCTTATATTAATTTAATTAATATTCCCATAATATTATAGTTAATTTTAATTAATTATATTTGTTATATTCTTCTATCTATTTAATTAGATTTATTTAATTAAATACGATTCATGCTTCTAAGTATTTAAATTTAATTTAAATACTATCCCTTTTAATGTATTAAATCTTATTTAATACATTATCCCTCATAAATCCCCTTTTAAATAAATTTTAAATTTATTTATTTCCCCACTTTTCTAATATTCTTCTAAACCAAGATTAAATTTAATAAGACCTATTAATCCTACCTAGAAACCTACCCTATTCCTACCCTACCCTACCTATTCCTCTTAATAAACCTACTTCCTCACTTAAACACAC
>MU227831.1:1056897-1070166 GCA_018584345.1 Thuja plicata | reverse complement strand
TAGAGTAAAATCTGGACAAAAGACTCCTGCAACTGAATAGGTCACTGAACCAGCTTTCCGACGATATCTAGTTTGCCAAAAATAGAGTCCGGATGAGCAAGATAGGGCTCCCTGAAGGCAAAAGACAGACATCAGACTTCAATAGCAAAAACCACTATTAAAATAGCAGAGCCAAAAAACCTAACCACCATGGTCAAAAAGAGCTCGAAAAGAGCTTTTTGACGATATAACGAAGTCCAAAAAAGGCCTCCGTATGCTCCAGATAGAGCAAAAACAGTGAGAAGGGCCCAAAAATGCTCTAAAGGCCAGGTTTTAAGGCCCTGGGGCTAAAAAAAATGGGCCCCTGGGCGCATGGCGCGCGTAGGAGCTGAACCCAGAGCCCCCAATCTCCCATACAACCGGCCGCTAGCAAAAAAAGGGGGCCCGCTGGGCGGTGCTGTCGGGCGGTGAAAGCCGGCGGAGCGGCGGGAGAGAGCGGAGCACCGGGCAGAGCGGTAGGGGGTGCCGAGCGGAGCGGCGCCTGAGCAACGGACCCTGGAGCGGAGCGGCGGTGGGCCAGGCGGCAGGGGCCACGGAGGGCGGCGGTGGCTAGGCGGCAGGGGCTGCAGGAGCTGGAGGCTGGCGGCGGCATGGTGGCCGTAGGGTGGCGCGTAGGCTAGGGGCGGTGCGCGGGCAGCACGGTGGCGGTGCACCCTAAAAAATGTGAAAAATGCCAAAAAAATTGAAAAAAATGTTTTTTTTCTCGAAAACCGTGGTCGTACAGCCCTAGAAGGCCAAAAAAAATTCTCCCAGAAAGCTTTGATGTCCAAATCAGACGTATTTTATATGGATCCAGGGGTTTTTGGGCCTTCTGGACTCAACCGTGAGGTCATTTTTGGTCCAAAGTGCTCCAAAAAATAGAGACCCTCTAGATCCAATAAAAAATACCAAAAAAAGATGAAAGCTTCAAACCCTCGTACCGCGAAGAGCTTGCTTCAACAAAACCAGAACAGCAAGCAGCAGGAAAGCTCTAATACCATGTTAGAAATAGGTAAACACCTATTCTCCCAAGAACACCTGCACGTATAACCTGTTACAAGAATGAAGCAAAGATAGAAGACAAGAGAAAGCTATGGCGGCCAGAAAGCCAGAGACATGATATCCATGTTGAAAGAATAAATTTCTATTATCAACAAAAATGAATACAATACAATCTCCTTAATCAAATGCAAAGCAGTGAATTCTTATAAAAGGATACCGAAACCCTAAAAGGGAAAACCCTAAATGAGATGCCTAAGTTTAACTTAAGCGTAGAGTATAATAGACTGATAATTAAATGAGTTAATTATTAGCTATAATATGACTACTCTAACATATATCACTATGTATGCACCAATCAAGAATTAGGACAGCAAACATAACTCTCATTTGGGGATTGATCAGAGGCCCTAAATCGGTGGAAGAGACCCTTGTACACACCCTCACATGATCCAATCATCATTTTTGGAATTGGATGCATCCTAAAGGCACTTGTAGTGCAAGTGGAGGCCTATTTAGCCCTAGTTGCAGAAGCAATTTTGTGTGTCATCATGTCTCTCTCTCATTTCCATGTTCTAGGGCTTGAGCCCAAAGTCTTAGGCTATAAAGGGTGTCTGAATCCCTAATTAGTTAAGTGGTTTATGTAGAAGAATCTCATTTAAGGTCAATTTTCCTTCGGGAAAAGGCTACAAGCCTAGTCTTGGGTTTGTGAAGCAACTATGTCATATGGGTTGCAAGTGAGTTAAAGAACCATTGGAACTAAGTGTTACGGACCTAAATAGACCACACCTATGAGCATATGTCACCCCTAGTCCTATAAGTTACTTTTGGGGTATTGTTGAGAATTTGGGTCAACTGCTTGTGAAGCTACTCTTGGTAGTTGGAATCGTAGGATTGGTGAAACCTAGTGATTAGGTTTCCCTTGGGGTTTTGGGGTTGTGATAACCTTAACCAAGTCCTTTCCCACACTTGTGATAAGTGTGAAGCATTTTGACCCTAGACAATCGGATTTTTGGGTGCATTGCCCTATTTGAGTCATTTGGAGGCTTCACTCTGCCCACTTTGCATCAAGTGGTATCAGAGATATGTTCTCTCTTGAGGATGAAGATATCCCTTCAAGGGTTACAATCATTGAACTAGAAAATATGGTGAGAGAACAAAGGGCAGAAAACACAGCCTTGACAAGGAGACTTCAAGAGTTGGATAAAAAGGTAGAGAGGAGGAAAGAAGACACCTCTGGTGGTGAAGAAGGGAGTGAAGAAGAAGATGACACCCTTGATCAGGATGTGAATATTCCTATAGACCAGAGACCCCTTCTAGATGCCCTAAAATCTATGGGGAGAAGAACCATGGAGGAGAAGTTGGATCTACCAAATTTTAGTGGAAATATGAATATAGATTTGGCCTTGGATTGGATAGAGGCCTTAACAAGCTTCTTTGAGAGTGAGGACATCCCTGAGAAGCAGAAAGTGAAGATGGAAAGATCCAAGTTGAAGGGATCAACCCTAACTTGGTGGAACTTCATCCAAATAGAGAGGGTGAAGAATGGGAAGAGTATGATCTCTTCATGGAACAAAATGATTGCATTGGTCAAGGAGACCTATGTGCCTAAAGACTATGGGGTACAACTCCATAGGAGGAAGAAAATCCTAAAACAAAAGGATATGGATGTGGGCTCATACACTGAGGAGTTCTTAAAACTATGTATGAAGAAAAATGTGGCAGAAGATGAAGAAGAAAAGTTAGCAAGATAAATGAATGGTCTTAAGGTATCCATTCAAGAGGAACTTAGCCTACACTGCCCTACCATAGTAAAAAAGTTATATCAAATGTAACTCAAGGTAGAGGAGAAGTGAAAGAGAAAATAGGAGGTTTGAAAAGGGGAAGAGAAATGACAGTGGGAAGAACTTTAGAGGAAGAGGAACCTCTTGGTATAGAGGATAATACAATGGTAATAGTAGCAGGCCCCTGACCAAGGAGACAAAGAAAACAATGATACAAACTTCAGAGGTAACTATTGAGGGAGAAGACCCTTCAATAGGGGAAGAACAAACACAGGAAGAGGAAATGGACCCCTAAGGTGTTACTACTGCAATCAATTGGGACACCGTGCAGGAAGATGCCCTAAGAAGAGAAACAATAACAATCAAGGAGAAAGAAGAGCACAACTCATTCAAGAGGACAAGCAAGAAGACAATGCAAATGCAAGGGACTTAGAACCATAGGAAGGAGCATGTTTGATGATGAGACAAGTCTTCCTTCAAGTTCCACAAATCCAGGAACCTCCTCAAAGAAAGAATCTCTTCCGGACAAAGATCAAATGCAATGGGAAGGTATGTAACTTACTTATAGATTCTGGCTAACTAAAAATTTAGTGTCTTGTGAAATGGTTAAAAAGTTAAATCTCCCTAAGAATCCTCATCCTTTTCCTTATCATGTCTCTTGGCTAACAAAAGGTCAACAAACCTTAGTAACTGAACAAGCATGGATAGAGTTTTCTATAGCAGACTTTAAAGATAAAGTTCTTTGTGATGTTGTTGAAATGGATGCTTCCCACATCCTTCTAGGCAGGCCTTGTCAGTATGATGTAGATGCCACACACCATTGTAGTAAAAATATCTACTCTATCACTAAATATTGGAAAACAGTCACCATGAAGCCCCTGCTTGATACCAAAATAGAGAAAGAACCTACTGTCATAACCATGGGTGAAAAAGAAATGTTAAAAGTTTTAAAGGAACCTGAAACTTAAGCCTTTGTCTTAATCTCTAAGCCTAAGGATATTATAAGGTGTGATAATGATGATCCTATACCAGATGAAGTCAAGGAATTGCTTACAAAATACAGTGATGTCACTGCTAGTGACCTACCCACAACCCTCCCTCCCTTAAGAGATATCAGTCACCAAATAGACTTGATACCTGGTTCCTCCTTACCTAACAAGGCCCCATACAAAATGACACCAGTTCAGCATGAAGAGATTGCAAGGCAAGTAAATGAATTGTTAGAGAAGGGACTCATTCAGAAAAGTCTCATTCCATGTGCTATCCCATTAATCTTAGCCCCTAAAAAGGATGGCAAGTGGAGATTATGTACTGACAACAGAGCCCTAAACAAAATAAATATAAGATATAGGTTTCCAATTCCAAGAATGGAAGATTTATTGGACCAATTAGGCACTGCTTGTTATTTTACAAAGATTGATTTAAAATCAGTCTATCACCAAATTAGGATAAATCTAGGTGATGAATGGAAGATAGCGTTTAAGACAACTGAGGGATTGTTTGAGTGGCTTGTTATGTCATTTGACTTGAGTAATTCTCCTAGTACATTCATGAGACTCATGAATGAGGTCATCATTGATTTTATTGGCAAGTTTGTGGTCATATATTTGGATGAAATTTTGATTTACAGTCATAGCAAAGAGGAACACCTTGATCATGTTGAGCAAGTCTTGAAGAGACTCCATCAGCACAAGTTAGTGATTAACTTGGAAAAGTGTATGTTCATTAAGAAGGAACTTGTCTTCTTAGGATTTGTCATCTCCCAAGGCACCCTAAAAATGGATCCAGAGAAGGTTGAAGCAATAATCAACTAGCCTCCACCAAAGAACCAAGGTGATTTTAGAAATTTTCATGGTTTAGCAACTTTTTATAGAACGTTTATTAAGAATTTTAGCCATGTGTGTGCTCCTATGTTGGACACAATAAATGGTGGAAAGAAGATTACATTTGAATGGAATAAAGAAGCAGCAAATGCATTCCAATACCTCAAGAACAGAGTGGCCCAATACCCAATCCTAGTACTTCCTGACTTCAACAAGGTGTTCACTGTTGAAACAGATGCAAGCAACTTGGTTATAGGTGCAGTCTTGAGCCAAGAAGGTAAGGCTATAGCTGGAAAAAATTTCCCCAAGGCCACCTATGCCAATCTTTCCGATAGCACCTATAGTTCAGTCGATGATACCTTTGCAACCACCCCCCTTAGTTGTTATTCCAGCAGCACCAGCATTACCAGCACCCAATACACAACCCAATTCTCAAGGCAATGCCCCCTCAGCTCAATCTACGGATTTACAAGAGATTAAGGGTATTTTGCAGACTTTTGGTAATGAAATTGTGAATATAAAAAAGCAGCAAAGTCAAGGATATAGGACTTACCAGCCCTCTTATCAATCCCAGTATCAGCAAAACTAGGGCAATAGACCGCCTTATCAACCCAATAACCAAGGCCAAAGACCTAATCTTAATACGAGGCCTTATCAACCTTACAACCCCAATGTTCCTAGCACCTCAAAAGAGCTGGTTCCTACTCAAAAAAATCTAGTTCAAGATTATGAGTGGTGTTTTCCATGTAACCAGCAGCATAATCAAACTACTTGCATGAATGGGGTCATAAATCAGGCCTTAATGGTTCAAAGTATTCCAACTTCACAGGCTGAGGGTTCTGATGGAGCCACTTTACAGCAGCATGAAGGCAGACCACCAGAGACAACTCTTATGAATTGGCAGGATGAGGACTTTTGTGGAGTAAACCAGCAGGTTCTTGCCATTTTAGATAACACAAGGAGCAAAAAGAGAGTAGTAGATTTTGAACAGCAAGTTGTTGGGCCAGCTAATACTGAGAATGTTCAGATTCTCCCAAAAGAACAACCTTCATCAAGTAAGGAACAGCCTATGGTTAGGATACAATCAGCTGGTGTTAACATTGACGTTGCTACTACAAAGGCCCAATCTAAGGTTGGTATGACTTCTTTTAATATTTTGGATCATATGAAGAAGGCAAACGTGTCTATTTCCATGTGGGATTTTTTGGGAGTTCCAGGTCAAAGGGACCTTCTGCAATCAACTTTATCTGATTTAAGTCTTTCTAGTAAGCCCAAAAGCGAGGAGGCTAAAATTGTAATGACTAACACTATTATAAAAGAGAAAGAACAGCAAGTTCCAGCTGTTAAACCCCCACCTTTTTACGTATCCTTGATCATAGGAGACCACCTATTACATAACTGCATGATTGATTCAGGTGCGAGTAGCTCGATGATGCCCAAACAGATTGCAGACAGGTTAGGAATCAAATATGAGCCACTTGAAAAGGGAGTTGTGCAATTCGACGGTACTGTTGTTAATACCATAGGGGTCATTAAGAATCTGAGCTTAACTCTGTAGGCCTGCCCAAACGTCTCCATTCCACAAGACATTTGTCATAGAATTGCCTCCATACTTTGCAATATGCTTATCAAGGGATTTTATAGCCAAGATTGGGGGTTATTTGTCTTCAGATTGGTCTCATATGCTATTAAGAACCAGGCATGGCACCAAATTTACCATAAAATCTGAGCCTATTGCCAAGGATCATGTTGAGCCTTACTCCCCAAGTCCTATTAATGCCAACTTGTTGGCAAGTGACCAGGAGGAGCAGCTTGTTTTTCAAGAAGGCGACACCCAGACTAATACAATACCTGATATACTCCTAGATGAGTGGGCTCTCCAAAATCAAGCAGAATATCTTTGTGAACAGCACCCGGGTCATGCTAATTTGGGTATGTATTTAATACATGAGGTTGATACAGTCATTCCCAATCTAGAAAAAAGTGCAGAAAAGCAGTTTGGGCAGCAAAGTGAGGAAGTTTGGGAGCTATATTTTGATGGTGCAAGGAACAAAGTTGGGGCTAGTGGCGGTTGCATGCTACTTTACCCAAGAGATGAGAGGTATTTTTCAGATTTCTTTTTCTTTTTCAGTTGCTCCAATAATACTGCTGAGTATGAGGCTCTTATTCATGGATTGGAATGGGCAAGAAGAAGAGGTATTAGCTGTTTAAAGGTTTATGGCGACAACGAATTAATAGTTAATCAAGTAAGAAGCATCAATATCACCAAGAATGAGTTGCTGAAGTCTTACAAACACAGGGTATGGGATCTAATAGAAGGCTTTGATGCATTTAATCTAGTGTCTATACCCAGGAATCAGAATAAAAATGCTAACAGATTGGCTGCCATTGGTGCCGAATTTGACATTCCAAAGGAAATCAGCAACGAGAAAGCAAATCAACATGTCAAGGTCATTGTTAGACCTGCTATACCTGATAATAATACTCACTAGCAGGTCTTTGAAAATGACCAGCAGATAGTCAACTTCCTAAGAGAAGAGGTTGAATTCTCATATGCCAATCAGGAAAAGTTTCAGCATCAATATGATGGCCAAATCATCTAGCTTAAAAATAACAAAGTGCCAAAGGGTTTGGTCACCCTTCAATCTATTTTTAACACTGATGACGAGACTAGAAAATCAAAGGCCAGCATGCAGGTTCAACAGGAACACTATGAAGAACTTGAGGTGTTCAAAGGAAAGTTTCTTAAGTTGGGCAAGGTATGTACAGCGGAGGAGCAGCATTCATTTATCCAACTTTTTCAAGAGTTTAATGATGTTTTTGCATAGGAGTATACTGATTTGAAGGGGTTTAATCCCCAACTTTCTCAACACACTATTGAACTTGAACCAGATGCTAAACCAGTAAGGCAAAATTAGAGGCCTTTGAATCCAAAGTTGGAGCCACTTATGCAGAAGGAACTGAATAAGCTGATTGAAAGTAGCATTATTTTCCCTATTAAACACACTTCATGGGTCTCCAACCTTGTGCAGGTTAGAAAAAAGAATGGGGAGATAAGGTTGTGTGTAGATTTCTGAGATCTCAATAGAGCCTCATTGAAAGACCGACACCCCTTGCCTTCTATGGAGCAGATCCTTCAAGTAGTCTCAGGATCTGAGAGGTTTTCCTTGTTGGATGGGTATTCAGGTTATAATCAGATCTTGGTAAGGGAAGAAGACCAGTACAAAATGGATTTTACCACCAGTGGGGTACCATGGCGTACAGAAAGATGCCCTTTGGTTTGTCCAATGCTGGAGCAACCTTTCAGAAAGCCATGGATATGGCTTTTGATAAGTTAATGTATAAGATTGTTATGGTTTATCTGGATGACATCACTATTTTTTCTAAGGAAGTGAAAGATCATTTAAAGCACCTAAGGCAGATTTTTGAAAGATGCAGAGAATTTGGGATATCCCTTAATCCCAAAAAGTGTGTATTTTTTGTCCATGAGGGAAGATTGCTTGGTTATGTGGTGTCTAAACAGGGTATCACTATTGATCCTAACATAATAACAACAATTACTGTTCTTTCCTTGCCAGCACATAAGAAAGGTTTGCAAAGCTTCATTGGCCGAATAAATTTTGTTAGGCAATTTATCCCAGATATTTCAGATTTGTTAAGTCCACTAACAGCCATGCTAAGAAAAAATACGCCATTCAACTGGACTAAGGATGGAAAAAAGAGTTTTGAACTGATTAAAGAGGCACTTGCAGCAGCACCTACACTCATAAATCCTAATTTTTCTAAGGATTTTGTTCTATATGCCTATGGAGATATTGATTCTATCTCAGCCATGTTAGTTCAGCGCAATGATGAGGAGCTGGAACAGCCGGTGGCATTCTTCAGTCAAGGTCTTAAGGACTACGAGCTCAGGTATTCATTTGTAGAAAAGCATGTTCTTTCTTTTATTAGGAGTTTGAAAAAAATTAAGCACATGTTGTCAAATAATAAGATCATCCTAATGGTTGCTCATCCAAGTGTCAAGGAATTCCTTTTAAGTAAGGATTTAAGTGATAAGAGAGTTGGTTGGGTGACTAAAGTAATGGAATATGATGTTGAGATCAAAGTCACCAAATTAATCAGGGGAAAAGGGTTGTGTGAACAGCTTTCTAATGACATAAGCAGCAAAGAAACCAGAGAACCAGAGGTTGTCCTAGCTATACAGGATAATGGACAAGCTGTTTCAAGTTGGATACAGCAAATGACTCATTTTCTACAAACTAGTGAATGTCCACAAGGCTTGGACAAAGCAAAAAGAAGGTATTTTAGACTGCAGTCCATCCCTTATGTTTTATTGAATAATATTCTTTTTAGAAGGGACTTCAATGGTGTCCTCTTAAGATGTGTTGAAGTTGACCAAATGGACAAGGTGTTGCATGAGTTTCATAATGGGCTAGCTGGAGGTCACTTCTCACCCAGAGCAACAGCTCTCAAGGTAATGAAGGGTGGCTATTATTGGCCCAATCTATTTAAAGACGCACACCTATGGGTTAGGAGATGCAAGGAGTGTGCACTATTTACTGGTAAACGGAAGTTGGCAACCTTACCCTTATAGCCAATACAGGTTGAACAACCCTTTATGAAGTGGGGTTTGGATTTCATTGGGGTAATAAACCCACCGTCCAGTGCTGGGCACAAATGGGTGTTAACAGCAACAGACTATTTCACTAAGTGGACTGAGGCAGTGGCACTTAAAGAAGCTAATGAGACTGTTTTCCTAAACTTCTATGAAGAGCTGGTTTCCAGGTTTCATGTTCCAGAATCCATTATCTCTGATAATGCTTTAACTTTTACAGGGTTTAAAATTTCTGATTGGGCTGTGAGAAATGGAATTTATTTGAACACATCTTCCAATTATTATCTGCAAGGCAATGGCCAAGCGGAGTCCACTAATAAAAATCTGATCAGAATTATCAAAAGAACTATGGAGGGTAACCAGAGAGCATGGCATACCCAACTGAAATCAGCCTTGTGGGCTGATCGAATCACTCAGAAAAGATCAACAAGGCAGTCACCTTTCAAACTTGTCTATGGAAAAGAGGCTCGGTTACCTATCTCACTAGAGCTTCCAGATCAGCTTGATATGATAGAAGAAGAGCCATTAATTGTAAGGTTGGCACAGCTGGTTGAGCTAGAAGAAGTAAGGACAACATCTTTGAGGACCATGGAACATAGTCAGGCTCAGATGAAAAGGTCTTTTGACAAAAGGGCATCTCCAAGAGTTTTCCTGGAGGGAGATGTAGTGCTGAAATGGGATGAACGCAAAAGCAAGCCTGGAAATCATTCCAAATTTGACACTTTTTGGAGTGGGCCTTATATTGTCTCAGAATGTAAACTGCATAATGCCTTTCAACTTTCAAAGTTGGATGGTAGCATGGAGCAAATCCCAGTCAATGGGATTCATCTCAAGCACTGCTTTTGAGGTAGGATCTAGCCTTGTATATATTGAAGCAGTTTAGTTGTTCAATAAGTGCCTTGGCACAATAGTTTTCTTGCAGTTTTCAGCTTTCCCTAAGTGTTGTCCAACACAGTTAGTTAGTTTGGTTTTAGTTTTTCTAGCTTTCAGAGGAGGTTTTCAGAAGGGTTCTCAGTCAATCAGAGGTTACAAGTGAAGTGTCATATTTTCCCATCACAACTCATGCACCTATATTCAGTCAGTTCAGAATGATTAATTAGTTTTGCAAGTGGAATTTAGGTTGCCAGTATGTTTTCTTAACGACTCTATGCCCAATGGATAGTTCAGGCAGTTGGTCTTAATGTTTAGCAGGAAAACATTTTGCAGATGTCGTCAAAAATGTTACCAATTTTTGGTACCAAGATCAATCAGGTTTTCAAGCCTAAAACCTTGCTCAAATTTGCAAAAAAAAAAAACCCTGAAAACCCTTAGTCTTCCAATGTTGAACGATGAAAATAAGCCTTCAGTCATGGCACTTCTGTTTCGCTGTTACTTTTTCCTTTCACTTAAGGCATGTGTTTTAAATGAAATCGCCTTGTCATGATATCCCGAGCGAATATTCCATATGTCTCCCCGACTTTGCGTTTCCTTTATGTTGCGAGGTCTCGAGATGGTTCGGCATATTCCCTCAGTGTTCTCAGACTTCGCGATTACTTCTTGTCGCGTTATTACCAGATCAATCAAATTTGAAAGTAAAGTCAAGCCTTCAGTCGCGTAGTCTCAAAATGGAGCAGCGGTTAAGAGATTATTTCTGAGACTTCGCGACTAACCGTTTGAGGTTCGCAGAAAAGTGCAGTCGGGATGTCGCTAGAGAAGGATGTTGACTCAGTTCTTTAGTATGCAGTAAGTGAACCAGTGATCAAGTGACATGTGTCATAAGGTGGATGGAAGCTAAAAGGTTATCGCCTGGTCGCCGGAAGGAGAAAGTGGATTCAGCGACTTTGAGACTAAGGTGTTTTCCCTTTAGTCGTGGTGTCTGAGAATAATTTAAGGGTATGCTCAGACATCTGGCGATTAAGCAGCAGCCGTAAGATGAAAACATCAGAAGATCCAACAGTGTTCGCGGAGTCTGAGAAGAAAGGTGCCCTAAGGAAAAAGTCCTCCCGACTTGGCGATAAAGGTATGTCGTGCAGTCGTCAGACATGGAAAAGGGGCACATAAGACCTGTTATGGTAAATTCCAAAGCTCAGGACTTATATCTCCCGACTGGGCGACTAGGCATTATCACGTAGTCTTGAAACAGAAGTTAAACACTTGGCGACTGGGAGATCACCGTAAAGGTTAAGCAAGACAGTTAGTCGCAAGGTCTCAAAAAGAATGGTGAGTTAATGTTAACTATGCGCGACTATGAATTCAGTTATGTCGCGAGATCGCCAGATCGTGACTCAGGTCAGCCAAGGGTAAGAGAACATATTATCTCCAAGTCTTGAGATGGAACCATGGTTAGTGACAGAGGCCCACGACAAAGAGGCTTAATGTAGTCGCTCAGTCGCCAAAACTCAGATGACATAAAAAATCAGCTCACGAGCTTGCGACTGAGGTAAAAAAAGACCGCGTCGCTCACTCGCACAGAAGACAAGAGAAAAGCAGAAGGGACTGCGAGTATGCGACAGACATGAAAGGAGGATTAAACAGAAAGCATCGCCTACTTGCAGGAAGCTGAAAATTAGGACAGTCGAGTTGAAAATGTGATTTTCGCAGCAAATGAAAAGAAACAGAAAGATTAGATATTTTCTCAGACGCTAGAAATCAGATATTTTACAGATGAAAAATCAGTTTTGAAAGGTCAGAAGATGCATGTTTGGGGCTGCAGAAAAGTTATTGCAATTCAGAGACTTTTGTGACTCTTCTAGAGGGATAAGACTGCTTCTATGAGGGAGTATTTATGTTGATATTTGAAGAGATCAAAGGTGGCTGGACAGGCCAAATCCGATCCAGAAGTTATTGCTTTAAGAATACAGTTGGCTTAGAAAATACATAAATATGAGTCAAGACTCTTTGTAAAAGGAGTTCTTCTTCCCTTTGGCTTGCTGTTTTGTAACTTTTTCTGAGTTCTTGACAGAAGTAAAGAGATTTTGTAACCCATTTCAGAGAAATATACAGATTTGTAACACCTTTGACAGTGAAAAATAGCTTATACCTTCCCTTATTAGCCTATTATTGTGTACTTAGTGATTGGTAAAAAATTTCTGATGTTCTTTGTCCTTAATTTGTATCACATATTAGTGCCTTTATGCAGTACTTCATGCTTGTTTGCAGGTTTTAAGTTGTGCTCAAGTCAGATTTTTCCCCAAATTGTGAGAAGTCTTTCTCCTTTGAAGGGATTATCGTTATTGGCCTTCTTATAAATTGATTATGCAGATAGTATGATTTAGTGGGGTTGTGTAAAAAATCTTGAGTAACTAGTTCATTGTGTGTCAGGTTATTTGTGCATTTCTCAGATATCTTCTGGTGCATCACCTTTTAGGATATAGCTTTTCATATTTCTATGTTCTCCTTCTATCTCTTTTCTCCATCATAAAGGAATCAGTTTCAGGAAGTGTAGAGTGATTTAACAGATAGGAAGCTGGCCTAGGACCCGGAGATTCATTCCAGCCATAGGTTACCCACAACCTTGGAATGTTTCCATGTTTCTCCAAAAGGTTAAGTTCCTGCAAACTTAACAGGGTGCAATTTTGGTTGACAACAATAACCATGCATTAAGTTTCTTAAATAGTCAGGAAAATCTTGGAGTCAAACACATCAAATGGATGGAGCAGTTGCAGGCATATACCTTCAATATCAAGTACAAAAAGGGAGTGGCAAAAAAATTGGTTGATGCCCTAAGTAGAAGGGTTATTATGATTGAGGAAGTACAACTTCAGAGTGTAGGGATTGACTCCCTAAATCACCTATATGCATATGATCCATAATTTGGAGAAATTTTTGAGGTATGCACCAAAATGGTAGGCAGATACCATACTGATTTTTTTGATTTCCTAATTCAGAATGGACTGTTGTTTAAAGGAGCCCAATTGTGCGTTCCTAAGTGTTGGAAATATGGATGGAGTAACTGAGAGGGGAGGGGTGAATCAGTTACCACAAAAATAAATCCACAAGTCCCTTAGATGTCTTCAATATATATTACTGTTACTCGGTAAATTAACCTTAT
>MU227831.1:1010757-1056079 GCA_018584345.1 Thuja plicata | reverse complement strand
ATACTTTGAGTGCTCGGTAGACTCTGTAAATTGCTTTTCTTACCGTCTGAACTCGGTAGACTCGGTAAACTGCCTTGCTGAACATTCTTAGCTCGGTAGACTCTGTTTAATGACTGATATGACATTTTTGTAACATCAAGGACAACACACAATTAAACAATTGTTTCCAACACTAAGTGTTCTATGAGAACAAATATTATTAAGGAGAAACACTGTGGTGGCTTAGGAGGACATTTTGGGATAGACAAAACCATTGATTTAGTGAAAAGAAGTTACTTTTGGCCAAAGATGGGGAATGAAGTCAAGAAGTTTGTAGAATCTTGTACTATTTTCCAACAAGCAAAGGGTGTATACACTAACCAAGGACTGTATCAACCCCCTACCAATTCCTTCTAGGCCATGGGAATCAATCTCAATGGATTTTGTAATTGTTTTTCCAAGAACTAAACAGGGTTATGATAGTGTTTTTGTCATTGTGGACAGATTTAGCAAAATGGTGCATTTTTTTCCTTGTAAAAGCATAAATGATGCTTCCCATATACAACATATATTATTTAAGGAAGTGGTTAGAATCCATGTTCTACCACAAACAATAGTCTCTGATAGAGATGTGAAGTTTCAAGGTCACTTTTGGAGGACACTCTTCAAGAAATTGGGCACAAATCTAACTTATAGTTCAGCATACCACCCACAAACATATGGGAAAATGGAGGTGGTAAACAGATCTCTTGGAAATATCTTGAGATGCCTAACAAAATAGTACACCCAAAGTTGGGACATGATCCTACCATAGGCATAGTTTGCATTTAATGACTCCATGAATAGATCCACTAGAAAGACACCATTCCAAATAGTGTATGGACTTCATCCCAACGGTCCATTGGACTTGGCAGAGTTACCCTCTGATTTTAGAGTTAGTGTACAAGGAGAGGAATTATCCAAATTGATCTCTCAAGTGCAGAAAAAAGTAAAAGATTCACTACAACAGTCCACCATGAAATATAAAGCACAAGAAGACAAGAGAAGAAGAGAAGTTCACTTCAAGGTTGGAGATAAGGTATGGGCATACCTAAGGAAGGAGAAACTCCCTAAAGGCAAATATTCAAAGTTGCACATGAAGAAAATTGGACCTTGCACCATCCTCAACAAGATGGGTGCCAATGCATATGAAATATCCTTGCCTCCTACTTTACTGATTTCTCCTATTTTTAATATTGCAGATCTCACTCCTTATAAGTGTGTTGCAGATATGACTAATGTGCAGGGATCACAAGATGAAGATGATGGAGACTATGTAACAAATCTCCCACAAAGAAAACCAATGGAGTTAGACACAATTTTTGAATCCAAAGTATTGAAGCAAACAAGGAAGAATAAGTACATGCAGTACTTAGTGAAATTGAAAGGACTCCCTCCAATAGATCCTACCTGGATGACAGAGGACCAGATCCAACAACATGGAACCACTATTGACCAGTTAACCTCAAGTAGGAACTTGAGTTCAAATATCATGGGGAGTATGGTGCAGGAGCACCCTGAATGAACCAAGTGTTCCTATGGAACCTAGGGGTTCCATTAAGGTCCTAAGAGACCTATATCTATGTTAAGATATTGGGTTAATCATTGGAGCACCTTGTAAGGCCATAGTTCCTAGTTTGGCACCTTATGAGCCCTTGGTCAACTATTGGTCATTAATGGTCCAAAACCCTAGGAATAGGTTTTTTTTAGGTTTTTCATGTTTTGATCCACTAGGGATCACAAAAATAACATTGAGACCAATTTTGGTCATCAAACTTGCAAAATTGCAAAATATGCAAAAGTTGCTCAAAAGTTGTCAAGCAACTTTTGAGCAAAATTGACAATTTTTTGTAAAACAACTCCCAAATGGATAAATAAGTTCAAATATGTTATGTAACCATTGGGATTTCCTAAAAAATCCCTTTTAGGCGGGTGGTAGGCTAATCGTATAATTTGGCATTTTGAAATCAATAAAACATAACCATTTCTCTACAAATCCCGAGAACAGTCAATCTGTACGAATTGGTACGGATAGGAGGGCATGAAAATATGAAACCAAGAGTTTTTCTTGTGAACCTTCTTCCATTTCCTTTTGGTTTTATGTGTTGATCAATCATATTTTAGAAGATATCGAATTTGCAATCTCACTGCCTGGGTTGTAGGCCCTAAATCAGGGTTTCTAAGAAAATTGAGTGTAATTTCTCTTTCCACCATGGGAATTCAATGACCATTGGTGGAAAGAATTTTTATATGATTCTCTTTAATAATTTTTAGGATAGGTTTTCCAAGATGCAGGGAGATGGAGTTACAATGATGCCCTAGGTGTATATCACTATGTATGCACCAATCAAGAATTAGGACAGAAATCATAACTCTCATTTGGGGATTGATTAGAGGCCCTAAATCAGTGGAGGAGACCCTTTTACACACCCTCACATGATCCAATCATCAGTTTGGAAATTGGATGCATCCTAAAGGCACTTGTAGTGCAAGTGGAGGCCTATTTAACCCTAGTTGCAAAAAGCAATTTTGTGTGTCATCATGTCTCTCTCTCATTTCCATGTTCTAGGGCTTGAGCCCAAAGTCTTAGGCCATAAAGGGTGTCTGAATACCTAATTATTTAAGAGGGTTATGTGGAATAATCTCATTTAAGGTCAATTTTCCTTTGGGAAAAGGCTACAAGCCTAGTCTTGGGTTTGTGAAGCAACTATGTCATATAGGTTGCAAGTGAGTGAAATAACCATTGGAACTAAGTGTTAGGGACCTAAATAGACCACAATTATGAGAATAGGTCACCCTTGGTCCTATAAGTTACTTTTGGGGTATTGTTGAGAATTTGGGTCAAGTGCTTGTGAAGCCACTCTTGGTAATTGGAATTGTAGGATTGGTGAAACCTAGTGATTAGGTTTCCCTTGGGGTTTTGGGGATGTGATAACCTTAACCAAGTCCTTTCCCACACTTGTGATAAGTGTGAAGCATTTTGACCCTAGACAATTGGAGTTTTGGGTGCATTGCCCTATTTGAGTCATTTGGAGGCTTCCTGCTGCCCACTTTGCATCAAAACCCCTTCCCTAAAGCTCTGTCTAGGAGTTTGAAACTCATTTCCTTATATTGTGTAGCATTATGTAATGTTTTACCTCCTTTTTTTATTGTGCAATCCACCTTGGTGTTTGGCATGGAAAAAACCCCCAATGCACTTGCTTTGGAAACATTTTAATAACCTTCCTTCAAAGGTTGTGTGACTTTCCTTGGTTTTGGGAAGTGTTTCATTCCAAACTCTATGCACCGCGTAGGCAAATTATATATCAAGCAGCCTCCTTGTCAAAATAGCGCGGGCTTCATCTCTTGCGTAGGCTTTAAACATTGTGTTTGTTTAAATATTTAGAAAACATCTCAGCTCCTTCACTCCTCTATTTACTCCTGCCAATAGCATTTAAAATGAAGTTTTAACAATTTCAAAAATAAACATCCCATTTATATTGCTGCGCAAGCCTCCAGCTGGTCTAGTTTTAACGCTGCATACATTTCCCCTTTTAAATGTTTTTGAAATGTTTGAAACCATCTTCAAATGTTGTGTGGCAACATTCTTAGCATTTGGGGCTCCTTTTAAATTTCTTAACTATCTGCGTGGGCTCCACATGTTGCTTCTATATTCAGTGCAACCCCTTGCATTTTCTTTTAATGTTTAAGTAATTTGTCTTACAAAGAAAATACACTGGCTTTGTCTACAATGTTTTTTTGTTTTATCTTGTGCAAATTTGAAAATGGCATGCGCTAGACTTCCTCCTTGTTTTGTGCAGACTACCTCTATATCCCAGTTGCAAATTGCATTTATAATATGCATTGAATGTTTATATTTAAAAAAACACTTCACAAACTCCCCATTTGTTGTGCAACTTCTACAATATTGTCTGGCTCATCTTCCACGCTGGCTCCCACTTGCATTTGACTGCATTTGCTTGAAATTTTTAAAATTGATTCACAATGGCAATCTCCAATGTGCATTATGTGAAGCATTTCCTTTTTATACTGTGCTAACTTTGGTATAGTCCTTTGCAATGCATTTGCATGTGTCTTTTAATGTTTAAAAAAATTACTATCTTTCTGCATACTGCACAACTTTTGGACATGCCACACAACCTCTAATCATTCCTTGCCGAATTTCATTTTACATTTACATTTTAGCTTCTTCCATTATATTGTGCGGGACAGACTGGAAGCTAGAAACATGCACATGAGAGTATTGAAGAAAATATTTATCATCCTTGGTCTTTTGTAATTTCACATCAATGTCACCTTCACGAATAGTGTACCCACATACAATAACAACTTCAGGATGCTTCAGTTCCTAAGATGAGAAACACAAAGCATCTCCCCATTTTTATCACAGCAGTGTGTCATATGTCGACGGATTTTGCAAGTAACTCGTGCTCTTCACTGATCAACATCTCATTTTGTAATAGCATTCATTCATTGCGTGACTTTCTTCATAACACATATGCCCCTTAATACACGGCGCTTGGTCTTGGGCATGTGCCTTGGCACATTAAATTTCTCAGTTAGTATTGGTATTGAGCTTTGTAATTCTTGCCAACATATTGTGGAACAACTCTAGCATTCATAAATACTTATTATTTAAATCACAAATGACTTAAAATAATAATATACTATAAAATCCACACCACAAGACTAATGAATCTCAATAATAAAATATGGATCCTTAAGGCTCAATTCTCATTCTGAAAACCACATTCACCCTCAGCTTATCAACGTGTAGTCTGCAGTGCATTCGAATCTCAAGATACTGAACTGGCGGTCATTAAAATCAATTTTTAACAATTCCGCAAACTAACCTCATAGATGGCATCTAGCCTCTAGAACTGATCTCAAAAACTGACTAGAAGGCTTCCTAGAACTCTCACATCCAGAAGATATGCAGACTTTCATGTTTACCATCACCCTGCAAAAAACTATCTCCATGACGCCTTCAGAAGTGAGATATTTTAAACTCCCAAGTTGACCACTTTCACAAATCTGCAAAATGCACTTGTCAAAACACATGCAAACCACCCTCAGAATCACTTCTGTGAAGTTATCAAAATATGTTCTGAGTGGTCCAGGAAGTGCATTTACATATACAGAGTATAGTGAAACCACTCTCATCATAAAACAATCATGTGATAACATGTTATCATTCTTTGAAATGATTATTCTGTAAATTGTATTTTGTTTAACACTGCAAATCTGCATAAACTGCCTTTAGTTTTGATTCCAAAAACTTAGCAAAAGAAACCCTTAGATTCTGAGCCTTAGAGAATGGATTCACTCTCACACAAGAAAATGAATCTTCCATTAACTTTTTCTGATGATCAACTGTTCAATTGGCATCAATCTAAAAAGTCAACACTTTACAACTTTCTGAACTTAAAACACAGTAAAATTGCAGAAATTGGAGTTGGCATCAGTTAGACAAAGTGGAAAAATGGATTGGCCATAGTCTAGAAATATTTAGGAAGGTAAACTTTAATGTTTGCAATGTAGGGCATAAGCCAATTCTTCAAAATCTTGAAATGGGCACAAATGGTGGGACCTCAAAGTAAGGTACTCGGAAATCTGCATTTTCACACTCAGGGAAAATGAATAAAATGCAAACAGAATATCTTTGGAAAAGTTATCAACTGAGCTCACATGGGTTTGAAAATGGACAAGAAGTATTACTTCCATTCCTAAAAAACAATACCAAAATCCTTATGTCTTGACTAAAAAGCATGCATTAGATACAAACCTCTAAAGTAGGTCACTTAGTGAGAACTAGAAACATGCATAAATGCAGATTTGGCTAAATGCCTCCAAATGGCTACCTCCAAAACTTGTCAAAACTCAAATCTGAAAGCTGGAACCCCCTGTAATTGCTAAAATAAAGGTGTTGAACCCACTCCCCAAGTGGTATCTCATGAAAAACATCGGGTCACTTTTTACAAGTATTCAAACTTGGCCTTCTCCACAAACCTTTTAGGGCAGCAACTCACACTTAAAGAAAATTTTAGTATACTCACTCCAAAATGTACCCTGAATTTGGAGTTCCAATAGTGGCTATAATTGAGGATGTTTTCCCCATGGGGGCATGCAAATAACCTCAAAATCTCATGGTAGAAGCAGACCATTCACAAAATAAATTAGACTTTCTTTCTCTTAAAACTCTTTTCTCTTATATCTCTTCTCTCTTTCAAAAAAAAGGAAACCTTTATTGAAAACAAACACACCACACAACTCAAGGGAAAGCGACTATACAACATGTACATTATTTACAAAGAGCGTCAAACCTTTTCACAACTGAAACTGGCACTTGCCTCTATCAAAAATTCGATTTTCTTCTTGGCATACAAATATCAAAATGAAAATGTACTTGTATAGCTGCTATTCAAACTCACAAGGAATCATAAAAAAATGAATAATACCTTATTTGCAATTCCTTTCATGCCTTTAGAAGTTCTTCCATCAGATTTAGCATAACCAAAAGTGTGAAACTCATTCTTCACATCAGCAACTATCAGAAAATATGAACCATGACAATGAGGAAATGCATCACCATAAGAAACATAAAACTCCACATGCATTACCCCCTCATTAGCTGGTTGATCCATAAAGAAGCTAAATGACTCATACTCACATAATCCATGGATACCAAAATCTGGAAAATTTTCACAATGGAAAGACATATCAACATGTTCCTCAAAACACGGATTGGAAACTTCTTCCACTTGCAAATTACACACATGGTCACAAGGAGCCAGCTGATCAATATCATAATCCCTCTCACTACATGGAACAATGAAACCATCAAATTCAAATTCAAAATCATAATCATTTTTAGCCTGAGAAGAGATACATTATGATTTCTTACTCGATATTGACACATTTTCAACATCAAAATCAGAATAAATCAAATCTGAAAACTCAATGCATTCCTCAAACAATGGATTAACAACATCGTGTTTTTCTCCTATATGAACATGGTAGAAAAGATATGGCTAATCCATATCAATGTCCTGATCAAATGCATCATTAATAAAAACTTTGAAGACATTAGTACCCCTACTTTCATAATCACTTTCAGCATATGATACAAAACTGGAGATATCACTATAAGTAGATTCAACACTTCTATCATTAGGAAAATAAGTGGATAACAAATACATATTACCTTCTTCAACCGGAGGATATGGGGAAGGACACCAATCATCCTAAAGTTTCTCATCATGTGTAGGATTTTCATTACACAAATAATTCATATGTTGAACCTGGTCATCATTAAATGAAGGGATTTCAACAGCACACTCATCTAGCACTTTACCCTTTGATTGAAAAGACTCAACTAATTGATCTTCATTCTGATTTTCATTCATAATACAATGATAAAGTTTCAAGATAGTATCATACTCCATCTCATAAGGAAGACCATCATTTACTATCCCTCTTTCCTTAATTTTTGACACCAAATCCACTTCAAATCTCTTAATACCAAACTCATTTGTATCATGTTGATGTAAAAGATTATTTTCAGAATTTACCTTCACATGCTGATTTGCATTCACTTCCACGAATGCTCTTATCTTCCCATGCTACACTAGGCTCACATAATAACAATGAATCAACATCTTCCAACATATCATTCTCTTGTGAAACATAGGTTTCAACATCCTCTTGATTCTCATAAGAGTGTAAAACACATACATCCTCTTCAACATTCAAAACATTTTTAGTATCATTGCATCTAGGATCAAAATGAGAGGATATTTCTGATATAACTTTGTAAGGCAAAACTTTATTGACAAATTCAGCATCATAAGTATTTGAAACATCATTCATTGCTACCATTTATTGGGCACATGTATTTCTATCATCATTAGAAGTTTCCTCCATATGCAAAAAAGGGTCATTAACCATACATCTATTCAAATCTAAATTCAAGACCTGATTAGAAACCAAAGCAGAGGTATCAATACACCTACTTGGTGCTAAAAAAATTTCATAATACTTTTTTCCATTCTCAAATGCATTTTGCCAGCAAATCCCTCTAGAGAAATGGTTCTTTGTTAATCCGTACTTGGCATTTTTTTCAATCTCTATTATTGTCCTAAAAGCCTGATGTAAAGTCTTAGGTTCCTTGTCTCTCAACCTATAACTCATCTTCTTTTCAAATGCATCAAATTAAACCATAACACACACATGGTCTTGAGGTCTACTACTTTCGTGTATTTCATGTAAAGCTCTTGCAAATCTGATATTAAAATTAGGAACTAATTCATCTTCTTCAATCTTAAGATTCAACCATTCAGTAAATACATCACTCAAATTCATTCTCTCACCAAATTGTTCCATAAAGGAAACATGTAATTCATCCCAAGAATAAATTTAACAAGCTGGTAAAAAAGAAAACCAGTCCCTTGCATTATCTCTCAAAGTTTGAACAAAAAACTTCATGTATACATCTTCATACTTTATTTCAAAGTCACCCAATAAATCAATGAACATTTGAACATGATGACTTGCTGAAACAACTTGATCTCCGCAAAATTTTGACAAAGAATATTTGATTTCATGAGGCACATCATGTGGGAAATATTTAATGTCATCAAAACACAATGGCTCATACCTCTTGGCATGAAATGATTTTGAAAGACCCTTGCTGGTCTGAACTTTAGGTGGAAATAAATCTGACATATCATATATTTGAATACACCTCTTTCCTAGTGTTGAAAACACTCAATAGAGGCAAACCGTTAAATCACTCGATTCTCATGAAAGAAAAACACAAGAGAAGTAGAATACCTTTGTTGTTTCTTCTGAAATAATCTTTCACGACTAGCAGAAGTAAAAATACTCAAACAATCCACTGATATTTTCTCCTTCCTTGCCAAAACAAACTGAGAAAGGCTTCAAATCTGCAAACAATATACTGCAAATCTCTAAAAATTTACATGTAAATCAATGCTACTGGGCTGTACAAGAATTCAGAGTCACCACCCACAAGGATGTGGGATTAAAATTCACAAACTGATCAAGAAATGGACAATAAACAATTAGTCATTACAGACTTTACAAACATCCATTTCTCCCCAGTAGAGTCGCCATTTTGTTAGCGATTTTTCTTGTATCCCTCAGTTCTAAAAGAGAATATACAAACCAGACTTGGGGATCTTCATCCAACTCACATGAATCTTCTTCTTCCTACAAACTGAGGGGCAAGAAAAGGATAATTGATGAGGATTTGATCCTCCTACTTTGAGCTCCACACGCTTTGGCGGGTGCACCTAAAACATAACAAATCTCTGCATACATAAGCACCTCTAGTTGAACCCCATTATACGGATGCCACCATGGATAGTTCTTAGACTTGCATGACTAGAAATCCAAGACTCAACCAATCTTATACAGGATCCCGCTTGCATAAGTTTTCTAAGAACCAGGGAAATGGTCAATGTTACAATAAGGATTAAATCCTTCTTCTCTTCGATCTTTAAGCTTAGGCAAGCTAACCCATGGATTCACTTCTTCAAAGAATCACCAAAAGAGCTTGTATTCTCCAACACAAGACATGACATGTATTCTCTTCAACAGAAAGTAAAAGGTGAATTGATTTAATGGATTGATGATGAAAATTGCAAGACAAGCAAGGACCAGTGCCTTATCTATTGTGCAACAAAGACAAATGAATACACATCTCCAGAAAACCCTCCAACTCCAAAAACACAGGAACCAAGTGAAGTGCCTTACAAATCACTCTTCTCAATCCAATACCTGGACATCAAATTTGTATGCAAATCTTAAACCCTCAGATTTTTCCCCTAAGAATTAATCTATCCTTGAAAGAAACTCAGGAACAAGCTCACAGCTACCTTGTAACTAGTGTATTAATGTGTCTTACAAATTAACACACAAGAATTAAAATAAGACATACAAAGACATCGAGGAATAATGCACAAGGATTCCATTGTTCTTTATTGAAAAATTATCTGATTTTGTACATTTTAAGACAAAGTGCTCAAAAAATGAGACTCAAAAGCCAGAATATTGCCCAGCAGTGTGAAATTCAACATCCATGTTGCAATGGATAAAAAGCCAAATATAGGAGAAAGTAAAAAACAATTTCAACCTAACTGACACCTGTCTGTTCCTCACAAATATCTCTAAAACTGAACTCTTGTTCAACTGAAAACCTGATTTGATCTCCCCACAATTTGAAAAAGATCCCGAGAATGCCTTTGAAATTTGATCGATGAATCCATATTCAATTTCAAAATGACATTATTCTAATGTTCTACATTTTAATTATCTTTTATTTCCTTCACATTACCTTTATTTCATTTCTGCGTAGTTAATTCTCTTTCATTTTAATATTTCTTTTTTAATACTGCACTTTCAATAGTTTAATACTTTACCTTACAAGTCTTGTGTGATCTTTATTTCCTTTGATTTGTTTCTTCATATTAATATTTATTATCCTTGGGCATTTCAATCTTTTATTTATGCTTTTTACCATTTAATTTATGCATTTACTTGCACTTTAATCCTTATATTATACCTTTATGCATCTTTTTACCTCTGTTTTCTACTTTTCAACCCAGATTTCACTATCTCGTGACGAGTGTCTATCTCTGATTCTCTTTGGTAGTGCCACCTCTACACTGCATAGGATCCTGCCTCTGTCCAGGTGCCACATGTCACAATGACTTAATGGCTTAATGGGTAGATTTTGAGCATCTTTCCATTAAGCCTTTAAGTTACTCGTCGATTTTGCTCACCTCAGGATTTGCGCCCAACCTGCAGACCCCTCAAGCGCGCTGCCACATCCCCTCCACCTCATCACCTTGTTGTTGACATGCTAAGTGTCATCATGACTTAATCGCTTAATGCTATCTTCCCTGCATCCTTCTCTTTAAGCCTTTAAGAAAATCATTGATTTTCTTTGCATCAGGATGCATGCACAATCTATAGCCTTTTCTGCCAATTCTTCTACCACATCATCCTTGTGGGTCCCACCAAAATTTGGTTGTTTTTCATCTATGGGTGCTGGCATGCACTTTGAGGCACACCTTGTATGCACGTACAAAACCTCTGGGCTTCATCTTCAAACTTCATACTATTCATTTTTTTCTTATAAATCCTTATATCTCCCCTTACACCAGCAATGTGGGACTAATGATTTTGAGTTTTTAAATTTTTCTATGCATTTTGTGTCAAAATTATGGGGCCCACCATGCACTAACTCATCCAGACAAGGGGCCCGCGAAGAATCTGTTAGTAATAACTGATAAGGGGGGGTGAATCAGTGGCCTCAAAATTTTATCCTTCAAACTTTAACCACTAATCAATAAACCTCAGATTATTATGTCCCTACAAGATACGTGCCATGAAATACAACTTATGATTTAACTGTTTGTCAATTTTCCTTGTCTGTCCTTATTCTCCTTGATTACCGATAAGCAGTATAACTATTTACCAAAACTCAGTAAATAAGCAGAGTATACCGATCAGCCCAGTATTAACTATGTTAGATACAAAACAATAAAGAAATGAGTCATACAAACATAACACATGAATTTTTAATGTGGAAACCCTGTTAAGGGAAAAACCATTAGGACTGGTACCTTGAATTTTTACTCTTCTGAAGTGAGCCCTGTTAGGAGCCAACCCTGTTATGGTTACAAACACACTGTTAAGTGCGACCTTGTTAGAGGATTTTATACATAGAGGTTGTCACTTAGTATCGAGCATCTATTGCTACCATCCTTGAATCAGCCTCCTTCTTAGACTATCAATAGGCATCAGGCAAGTCCAATGCTACTTTCATGAATCAACCTTTTTGGCACTCCTTAGGATGTACCTCAATATATAGAAGATTGTTAAGTCCTGCTCTGTTAAGAGACTTGATGCTTCAATGGTTAAACTGAAACACTATGACATGTTCAAGATGCAACTTTGAATTGCATATTTTCAGATCTATTTAAGTACATTACCTATCTGATCAATGTATCAATTCAATTCTTTGTGCTCCACACTTTATGCTTTGTGATGTTGTGCTTCACTGTTCATCGGTGTCTGTAGAATTCTTTAGCTCTCCTTCAACTTGATTGATCAGGACTGTATGAATATATTCTTCATCAGTTTCTCTTCAACATCCTCTTTCTATTCACTCCCCTTAATCCCTTTTTTAAATGAATTAAGCTTGTCTCTTATATAGACATGATATTCATTGTTTCTTGATTCTTGATTCTTGATTCTTGATTCTTGGCATGAAAAACAATCCAGCCAATTTGATTTAAAGCATAACTCTTGATTTATCTCATAGTTATCTTCTTTCCAACTGTACAAATCTTCTTTAAATCAATCACTTAACTCTGGTCAAATAAAACAAAGAAAACAACCAATTAAGTCTATTATTAGCTCTTTCCAGCTAGATATTTTGTCATTTTCTAAACTCTATGTTCCATCGGTCAACTCTGCAGTTAGTCATCGGTGACAACTGACAGTTCTTTCGATGTGACTCGAGTTAGCTTCGGAATCTCCATCCGTCGGGCATCACTAGATTTTTACTCGTCGAGAATCCTGTGGTTTTTCTTCATTGGGAAACACTGTCTTCTATTCGTCGGGTATCACTGTGACTTTTCTTCTTTTCCTTTATCGATGGTGTGCACTCCGTCGGTGTTGTCTATCACTTAGTGAATACTTGACTTTTATGCATTGTTGAAAGCATAACCTTTGTTCCATTGATTCTTTGAAGTCTTTGGCATTATGTACATGATTGTACAGATGATATCAAGTTCACATCAATGACAATACAAACCATTAACTGATTTAATGCCTTGCATTATCTTCAACTTAACATTATCAAACATTCAATCAGTTACATGTCATCAGAATCCTCTTGGCCTTTTACTTATTTCATAATACAAGTGCTTTTGTATTTAAACATTGAAAAACCCACTCCTTGGTAACTGTGGGATAATGGCATTTTTACATTTCTCAAGTTTTTAAGCCTCCTTTGTATGTTGCACAGTCTACTCCACTTTAAATTTAGCATAGCACTTGCCAAACTCCCACCATGCTTCTTTTGTTTTGCATTTTGCAATGGTACTTGAATTGAAATGTTTCAAACCCCCTTCCCTATATCTCTATGCAGGAGTTTGAAACTCATTTCCTTATATTGCGTAGCATTATGTAATGCTTTACCTCCTTGTTCTATTGTGCAATCCACCTTGGTGTTTGGAATGGGAAAAAAACCCTAATGCACTTGCTTTGGAAATGTTTTAATAACCTTCCTTCAAAGGTTGTGTGACTTTCCTTGGTTTCTGCATAGTGTTTCATTCCAAACTCTATACACCACGCAGGCAAATTATATATCAAGTAGCCTCCTTGTTAAAATAGTGCGGGCTTCATCTCTTGCGTAGCCTTTAAACATTGCATTTGTTTAAATATTTAGAAAACATCTCAGCTCCTTCACTCCTCTGTTTACTCCTACCAATAGCATTTAAAATAAATTTTTAACAATTTCAAAAATAAACATCCCATTTATATTGTTGCACAAGCCTCTAGCTGGTTTGGTTTTAACATTGCATACATTTCCCCTTTTAAATGTTTTTTAAATGTTTGAAACCATCTTCAAATATTGCGTGGAAGAATTCTTAGCATTTGGGGCTCCTTTTAAATGTCTTAACTGCATGCCTAGGCTCCACATGTTGCTTCTATATTCAACGCAGCCCCTTGCATTTGCTTTTAAAGTTTAAGAAATTTGTCTTACACAAAAAATATATTGGCTTTGTCTGCAATGTTTTTTGTTTTATCTTGTGCAAATTTGAAAATGGCATGTGCTGGACTTCCTCCTTGTTCTGCATAGACTACCTCTATATCCCTGTTAAAAATTGTATTTGTAGTATGCATTGAATATTTATATTAAAAAAAAACACTTCACAAACTCCCCATTTGTTGTGCAACTTCTACAAGATTGTCTGGCTCATCTGCCATGCTAGCTCCCACTTGCATTTGACTGCATTTGCTTGAAATTTTTTAAATTGATTCATACTGGCAACCTCCAATGTGCATTATGCGCAGCATTTCCTTGTTATGCTACGCTAACTTTGGCATAGTACTTTATAATGCATTTGCATGTGTCTTTTAATATTTAAAAGCATTACTATCTTTCAGCATACTGCACAAATTTTGGACATGCCACACAACCTCTAATCATTCCTTGCCAAATTTAATTTTACATTTAAGTTTCAGCTTCTTCCGTTATATTGCGCGGGATAGACTAGAAGCCAAAAACATGCATGGAAGATTATTGAAGTAAATGTTTATCATCCCTGGTATTTTGTAATTTCACACCAATGTCACCTTCAAGAACAGTGTACCCACATACAATAACAACTTCAGTATTCTTTGGTTCCTAAGATGAGAAACACCAAGCATCTCCCCATTTTTATCACAGAAGTGTGTCATATGCCAATGGATTTTGCAAGTAACTCGTGCTCTTCACTTATCAACATCTCATTTTTCAATAGCATTCATTCATTGCACGGATTTCTTCATAACACATATGCCCCTTAATGCATGGTGCTTGGTCTTGGGCATATGCCTTGGCACATTAAATTTGTCAGTTAGTATTGGTATTGAGATTTGTAATGCTTGCCAACGTATTGTGCAACAACTCCAACATTCATAAATTCTTATTATTTAAATCACAAATGACTTAAAAATAATAATATACTATAAAATCCACACCATAAGACTAATGCATATCAACAATAAAATATGGATCCTCTGAGGCTCAATTCAAGAATCATCATTCTAAAAACCACATTCACCTTCAGCTTATCAACATGTAGTCTTCAGTGCATTCGGATCTCAAGATACTGAACTGGCGGTCATTACAATCAATTTTTAACAATTCTGCAAACTGACCTCATAGATGGCATCTGGCCTCTAGAACTGATCTCAAAAATTGACTAGAAGGCCTCCCAGAACTCTCACATCCAGAAGATATGCACACTTTCATGTTTACCATCACCCTGCAAAAACATATCTCCACGACGCCTTCAGAAAAGAGATATTTTAAACTCCCAAGTTGATCACTGTCACTAATCTGCAAAATGCACTTGTCAAAATACATGCAAACTACCCTCAAAATCACTTCTGCAAAGTTATCAAAATATGTTCTGAGTTTTAACCATTGGTCCAGGAAATGCATTTACATATATAGAGTACAGTGAAAGCACTCTCATCTTTAAAAAAATCATCTAACAACATGTTATCATTCTTTGAAATGACTATTCTGTAAACTGTATTCTATTTAACACTACAAATATGCATAAACTGCCTTTAGTTTTGAATCCAAAAACTTAAAAAAGAAACCCTTAGAGTCTCGGCCTTAGAGCATGGATTCTCTCTTACACAAGGAAAATTAATATTCCATTAACTTATTCTTTTGATCAACTGGTGAATTGGCGTCAATCTACAATGTCAACACTCTACAACTTTCTGAACTTAAAACACAGTAAAATTGCAAAAATTGGATTTGGCATTAGTTAGGAAAAGTGGACAACTGGATTGGCCATAGTCTAGAAATATTTAGGAAGTGACACTTTCATGTTTTCAATGTAGGGTATAAGCCAATTCTTCAAAATCTTGAAATGGGCACAAATGGTGGGACCTCAAAGTAAGGTACTTGGAAATCTGCATTTTCACACAGGGAAAATGAATAAAATGCAAACAGAATAGCTTTGGAAAATTTATCAACTCAGCTCACAGGGGTCTGCAAATGGACAAGAAGACTTAATTCCATGCCTAAAAAACAATACCAAAACCCTTATGTCTTGACTAACAACCATGCATTAGATACAAACCTCTGAATTAGGTCACTTAGTGAGAACTAGAAACATGCATAAATGCAAATTTGGGTAAATGCCTCCAAATGGCTACCTCCAAAACTTGTCAAAACTCAAATCTAAAAGTTGGAACCCACTGTACTTGCTAAAAGAAGGTAATGAACCCACTCCCCAAGTGGTATCTCATGAAAAACATCGGGTCACTTTTTACAAGTATTCAAACTTGGGCTTCTCCACAAGCCTTTTAGGGCAGAAACTCGCACTTAAAGAAAATTTTAGTATGCTCACTTCAAAATGTACCTGGACTTTTGGAGTTCCAACACCACTAGTCTCAATAGGTCTCACCTCAACATATTCTTACACGTCAACGAAAAAATTATCATACTCAAATTTGTGCTCATTATACAAACATTTTCGAATTGAACAAACATATCCATGTGATCAACAGGGAAGGAGTATTCATCATTCTGAAAACAATGGCCATGCTCACATGAACTAAGCTCATCTTTCTTAGATTTTATATCACAACCATTTGCAATGTCATCATAAAATGACATTTTTGAAACATCAATCACATCATCATCTAGATCCATTTCAGAATTCAACATGGTATCTCCATCAGTTGGAAAAACTTCATCCTCATATAATGGATTTGTAAAGGGATGAAACTCACACTCAACCTGTAATACCCACCTCTAAGTTTACTTTTCAGTTTTGGTTGCCGAATTCTTTTAGGCCTTTTCATGTATGCGTGGGTTATTTCAGATGATTTAGAGGATATTTATGTATCACATTTTAGTATGTTATTGATACATTGCTTAGAGTGTTATATCTCCTATTGCATATGATTTAAGGTTATTTCATGATGTTGATGTATATGTTAGGATGTCATTTTGATTATGGTTTTCTGACAATACTAACCCTAGATTTATATGCACATGGATCATTTATATGTTTTGCATTAGTGTTTGACGTGCTTGATATGGAATGGGACAGAGTCATAGTTACTTTCTTCAGCGAGATCCACACGATAAACTAGTCTCAACCATTGTTTGCTATATTATATGCATGTATGCTCGTCTTTGTGATGACAGATTTGCAGGTACCGGGCTACGTCTTCCCTGAATTGGCAGGAGTGAGCGTGCCCTATCGCAATATCTCAATGGTAAGAGAGGGGAGATAGTATTTAGGTCCAAATCCACACCCTGAACCCTTATTTTGTCCTAGTGATGGACAAAGAATCTGATTGACTACCCTAGTGTGTGAATCCGTCAAGTGACGTGGATTCGTGAGCCTGTTTGTGTGTGTTGGGTTTCTGTTTCAGTTGATTGTCTGTTTCAGTTGATTATCTGTTAGATGAGTTTCAGGTGTTTTGATGATGCTTTTAGCTTGATTTATTTAATGAATTTTCATGGTAAATATTAATGTTAATTATTGCACCTGTAATAGGGTTAAAACATTGATATATGAAATATACGGCTATTTAATAATTAAATATTAATTAAATGCCTATATTGATTAATTGATTTAATTATTAAGTCTTGATTTAAATAATTGAGATTTAATAAATATTAAATTCAATTAATTATAATTAATTGTGCATAGTTGAATTATKGAATATCAYCTTAAGTTGCATGGTTAATTGATTTATTTAAGTGAAATATTATCTCATGCATTTTCAATTTWGCACTTTRCTTTTATATTATAAAGTTGAGTTWCTGTTGCATGYTTTAAGTGGAATTGAAAATAAAKRAATTATCTTAATTRATRATTAGATAATTATTTTCCCTTTAGGGTTTTCACTTTTTGAAAACCTAATTGCTTGGATTATCTATATCTTTGTATTGGAGGCCTTTTTGAAGGTTGTTCAATCAGGGAGAAGGAGAAAACAGGTGATTGAGATTTTGAGGAGGTTTGCTTGGATTTGGAATTCATTTTGCTTGGATTTGTGGGTTTGATCATCTCTTCTATTACTAAGGTAGGATCTTGAGCTTTTCAATTTTAGTTTTCAGATCCCTGTCTTCTATGCATCTGAAAACTAGGATCCTTTGCTTGATCTTCTCTGTTTGTGTATTTGGTGTTTCTATTGATTAAAATGATAAAAAAATGTGTTCCTTGATCTATCTGTGTTTTCTTTCATATTTGCATGTCAAATCTGTAATAATGAACATGAGGGTTTCATTTTTGGGTGTTGAATATCAATTGGGCATAAGGGTTTTCGTATGGAAGGATTCTGTTTGGATTTGTTCTTAGGGTTTCAATTTGAGTGGAAATGTCTTCTGTGTATGAAAATTGGTTATTGTTGAGGAAATTAGCTTGAGACCTTCAGATCTGTGTTTGTCTCACCTTGAAGTGTAGAAAACTTTCCTTCATTAGGTGCTTGCGAAAATTGAGTCCAGATCTGAAAGGAAACAAGAGGAAATGGATTAATTTGCATGCTTGGAAGTTATAAAGTTCTTCTTGAAAACATTAAATATTAATTTAGTTTTCTCCTTGTTTTGTCACCTTGCATGTTGAAAAAAAAGAAAGGAAAATCCATCCTTATTTATTTAATAGATTTTGTTGCAAAAGAAGGGTAATATCCTTGTATTGAGAAAGTAAATTTTGAGCAACTATTATAGGAAATAAAATAAAATAAATATATATCATTATTAATTTTGCTGAGAATTAATTAAATGGAATATATATAGAGCTTGCTGTTATTTTTTTAAAAAAAATATACAGACCTATTTTTATTGCACCAGTAAAAAAAAAATATAAACAAAAATATATATATATATAATATATATTTAAAGAAATCCTGTTAAAGTAAATCTTTAATAAAAGAAAATTTTATTAAAAAAATAATAATATATTTTGAGTGGTGGCGGGGGCCACCACTGCGGTTTTGTTTACCCCCGCAGGTAACCCCTGCCGTGGCAGTGGGCCCGCAGGGCCTGCGGTCACCACTGCCGAGGCAGTGGCCCGCAGTGCCTCTGCGGTGACCCACTGCATAAGGCAGTGGGGCCGCAAGGCGGGTACAGCCCGTCCCTTGCGGGACAGTGGGTGGGGCCGAGACCCCCCCCACTTGCTTTGTTTTTTAATTTGGTTTTATTTTTATTAATTAATAAATTTTCTTAAGTTAGTTTTTTTAAATTTGTTTTTTTTTTAAAGTTAATTTTATTTTATAATTAAATTTAGCTTAGTTTAGTTAAGTTAAGTTTATAATTAATTATTTTTAATTTTAATTAAACTTTAGTTATGATATATTTTTAATTTAATTTAATTTAATATCTTTAATTAAAAGTTTTCAAATTTAGTTTATTTAATTAATTAGATTTTATTCTAATTGATGAATATAAGGATGTAAAAGCGTTATCGTTATAACATTGGATTTGTGAAGATTTTATTTTATCTTTAAACGGGTGCTTTTATCGCATGATGTAATTATAGTATGGTTCTGTTAGTAATTATTTGTTAGGTTAATTTATGTATGTCAGATGTCATAAATTAACTTCTAAAGGAGTTGTTTCTGCGTATTTTTGAAGATTTAATTATAATCTGTTAGTAATTCTATATGATAAATGAATTTGCATAACTAGGTTATAAATTTGTTTACCGTCATGCTATCAATGCGTTTTGTTTAGCTCCTTCTGAATGTACTTTATTGCCATGATGTACGTGTTCTTTCTGTTGTGAACCTTATCATGTTGGGAGTCGGTTAGGGTTTAGAGACTTGATTCATCATGGTGTCTTGTGTGAATTTCTAGTATATGTGTCTTATTATGTTATGTTGGTTCGATTGTCTTTCTGAACCTAGTGTTTTATAAATTCAGGATATGTGATCCTTTGAGGTTGTCTCATATTGTTATGGTTAGTGAGAACTAGTGTATGATTCATGAGATTATGTTTGACCTTGAGCTTAGGGGATGGTTAGTTAGGTGCATCTTAGGGGAGTGGCTTGCAATAGGATTTTGGGGCCCAAAAAGGCTAGTCCAGGGTGACCTATTGTAAGTTGTATAATAAGTGATAACTTAATAATAAAACTTGGGGATTACATTAAATAGAATATTAGTTAGCATGTTGAGCATCCAGGGTCCAGAGTGACCAGACTAGGGTAAACTCAACCAGATGATGCTGGAGGGTCCAGGGTCCATAGAGACCAGTCTTGAGTAACTCGAGTATACGACCACATGATGACACTCCCATAGCATGTAGCCTAAGTCTCCTCCATAGGTCCTGTTGTACCTTTTTATGGTTGTATCTTTGACATTTGGCTTTTGGAGTTAGTATTTGGGTTATGTTGGTGTTTTAGATATCTTATTTATGTTTATTTATCTTTAGATGGTGTACATGTGCTTTGATCTTGGATTTTCAGTTGTCTTGATCTTTCCTTCTTTATGCTTTTGCTTTAGTCTTTCTCGTTGTGATCAGAAAGCTTCTAGGATCTTCCTATGTGTTTCTTTATGATGGCTTGTATACCTTTGATTGCCTTCATGTTGTATACCCGTGTGTGTGGGCCTGTTATTATCTCCTCAGCACGGTGGGAGTGGGCCTTTGGTTCCATACGATCGGGTGGTAGTGATTCTTATTACCATTGAGATCCGACAGTTCTTCTTCTTGCTTGGATGATCCTTGTTGCAGTTATATCTTCTGATTCTTTTGGAGACTTGTATAGTTTGATGAGTTGTATCATGTGTATTCATCATGTTTATCTTAGGAGGTTTTGATCTTATCATATCAGTTGTAATCTTGTAATAGTGTATCGGATGTGATACCTATATTAGTTGTTGTATCATACTTGTATTAGAGTGATTACTACATACCCTACGACATGTGCAAAGGATGTGAGTTATGAGATGTATATTATTGGATTCATTTGATGTATCATTTGTGTTAGTTCTTTATAGTTATTATTCATAGATTATCTTCCTTAAGTGATTCTACATCAAGGAACCCTCGAGGATTGTTATCTGTGTATGAGTTGTTCTTATGTGTATGTCGTGTATCTCATTTCATTGCTTCCGCATTGTTATCATTGTTGTTTGTAAACATTTAAAAAAAAATTATCCTGTTAACTCAGTGTCAAGTTTAGGTTAGTTCTCCTAGGTTCCCTGGTGGGGCATTACACAACCACTCCATAGAAAAAAAATTATTGGATTTATTCTACATCTTCATCATACAAAGTATTTGGAAAGAATAAGTCTCCTTCAATTTCACACAATGTCTCACTTTGATGATCATGAAATTTGTTTTTGCTTGCATTAGAGCAGCACACATTAGAATTAGTCTCATCATTTTTATAGGTAGGTTGTGCATCATAGACTTGAGAATCTTCACTCACATCACTCATGGAACTTTTAGCATCATTATTACATTCATATGCCACAAGTAACTTCAAATCTAACTCAAATGATTTTTCATGTATCTTAGGACAAATAATTCACTTGGAATGTCACATAATGGAGACATACAAGGTAGATCAACAACATTACTATCATTATCAAGAAATATATCCCCATTATCATCATTACCCCCTAAGATTTCATTAGTGTATATTATTTATAATCTACATGCCTTCTTGTCTCAAAGTCAATTAAACCTTGTAGATGTACCATGTGTTCAATTATATCTACATATTTTTAGTAAAGGCTTTAGGAATCAATCTGATTTGTAGTGTATAGTGGTGCATAAATTGGGGCGACAAGGTGACAAGTGTTTGAGATATTATTACTCACTTCTAGATTATTGTCTTCACTTGCATATGCTCCTCCATGACTAATCACAACTTTAGGCTTGAAAATTGTACTCATCGAAAAATTTGCAACCATTTCAATGTTCATCAATACTTCTAATGTCTGATGTAAACTTATTGGTTCTTGACTTGTCAATGTATAGCTCATCTTCTTACTAAATGCACTCAAATATACAAATAGTTCCATTGCATCCTGAGGTATACATTTATTGGGGATTTTCTTTAGGGCTCTCATGAATCAACATTGAAGGTAGACACTAGTTCCTCATCTCCAATGTGAATGTCAAATAAATTAGTGATAAATGTAGCCTCACTAACCTATTCACCAAACTGTTCATTGAATATTGACATAAATTCTACCTAAGATTTTATTGTACTTGGAAAAAAATTTGAAAACCACTCCTTGACATCATCCCTCAATGACTGCACAATAAATCTGATGATCATGTCCTCATGATCAATTTCATAATCATCTGCTAGATCATTGAACTTCTAAATGTGTTTATCTGTTGATTTAAAGCTCTGACCACTAAACTTTGGAATTCACTTCTAACTTCAGCTAGCATGGGATTTGGAAAGCCAATTATGTTAGTATTCAAAAGAACTGAGAGGGGGGGTGAATCAGTGTAACCAAGTACTTAGTAAGATTCACCACCAACCTAACAAAGTTAATCAACAACTTCCAAATAATGGAACACACAACTAATGATATCAAATAGAAGTAAATAACATCAAGTATCCACATAAGATACACACATAACATAGATTTTTCATGTGCAAACCTTTTTAAGAAGGAGAAAACCACAGTGGGGATGAAACCCACAAGCCCACTACTACAATAAATGAGCTTTCCCTGTTAGGAGCTACAAATACCCTTTCTGAGGGTTCACCCTGTTAGGAGTCACTAGTACACTGTTAGGAGTACAATCAGATCAATTATGATCTACTTCGCTAGAGGATTTCAAAACCCCAATTAAGAAGTTTCCCTATTAAAGGATTTACAATAAGAACCTATTAGGGTTCACCTGGTTAAGGGATTTTTCTTGCTACAACTGGTAGGGAATGACAAGATGAATGATCTTGAAATAGCACTACTTTATTGTCAGATCCAATCCGTTCTATTCTTTTTGATACTACCCTAATCTCTGCTCCTTCAAAATCCAATCACTCCACTTGAACATATGATCATTACCCTAAATCAAAATGATTTAGATCATCTTAAATAGTGTTGTCTTTAGGTAACTTAAAAGCTATAAAATTTCCATCATAGTCGTCACAAAGTATTGACCAACCACCTTGAGAACAATGTCAAAAATACCTAATATGTCGACATCAAACATAATACCCATGTTTATGACCAATACTTGACCTTAGATCCATCGCCTTAACAAATTAATATGAAACTCTGATCGGTGAACCAATAGGTATACTATCTCCTTCCCAAAAATACAATTCACTCAAATCATTGAAATAACTGTCGTGATCAGAATCATGGATTCCACTGACCATAGAAAAACTCATTTAAGTTCACAATGCATGAATTGTACTGCAACTTGACCGCTACCAACTTCTTTGACTGAAAAATTGTTCTTACTGTACACTGATCAATGCACTTAACTATTTCTTCCATTGTCGATCATGTAAAACTATTACTGATCACTCCAATTAGGTTATATGACAATATTGTCATCAATGACAACCAATTATGCATCCCTTATGACGAATCCTCATAAGAACTCAAAAAACTACCATAATTTCAACAACTTATACCATTGAGATTTATGGCCTTATACCTCTCATCAATGAAACTACTTCTCAAACTACACAATTGAGGCTGAAGTTTATTACAAGGCATAGTTACATTAGGAGCCATACACGGATGCTCAAACTAAGATAATACATGATTATCAAAAACAAGAGACCTAAAAGATAATACATGATTCTGAAAAATGCATACAAAGAGACCTAAAAGATAATACATGATTCTCAAAAACACATACAAAGATCTCTTCTCAATGAGCACAAACTTCTAAAACATACATACTTCTCATAATATGATTTCATAATGATTGCCAAGAAGTATGTGAGAATTGCAAAATCTTGATGCAGGATCATCCTAGGATTTTTGGCAATCTCGTATCACAAAAATATATTTGATTTGGAGAGCACTCAGTGTTTTTTTATCTTAGTTGGTGAAGTGTTACTCGGTTGTTGAGTGTTGATTGCTTGGTCGCTGAAGGGCTCGACACATGCTAGAGCTCGCTCCTCAGTGTTTCTCGGCATGTGTTGGACAAGGGGCTCAGTGACTTCTAGTGCTTGGAAGAATCTGTGGCTCAGCGATGCTCGGCAATTTGTTGATGCTCGACAGTGTTGCTTGCCAACTTGTGTTCTTTTGGATCTGGGAGGCCGACTTGATGTATTTAATTTGTGTACCGTGGAATTTAATTTGGATCTGTCATTGGGGATTGTGGGGACCTAAATATGGGTCATTTGTATCTCCTATGTTTTTTTTTGTGGCTGACCTATTGGCTTCCTCTTGTAGTTAAGTAGTTTTATGTTATTAGCTTAGGGCATCACTTGAAGAGATTAGAAGCAGATCGAATGAGATAGTAAGTAGAGGAGACTAGATCTGAGGATCTGAGGATTGAATTTGAGTTGTATGTTTGGGAAGAAGGTAAATGCTCTAATTCTTGCATAATATATGTGCTAGATCTTGGATTTATATCTTTATAATTGGCCATAATTGAGAAGGCCTTACAACCTGGCATTTTGCAATAAATTGAATGTTGTTTCCTATCTCTGTTATTGTTGTGTTTTGTTGTGTTCTTTTTTTGGCAGAAATCAGGGTTTGGATTGTCCATTATTGGATCCTCCATCCTTGACTATATTAGGTGGTATCAAAGCTTGAAGTTCCTAAGCATGTGGATAGATCATCGAAGGTGAGGCAGTTTGCACCAGGACCTTTGGTTGGAAAGTTGGTTATTTTTTGCAGAGGGTTTGCAAATATCTTGAAGATGCCTCTAAGGAAGAGCCACAAGATTATAGAAGAAGAACCTTAGGTGGAGGTCACTCTTGAATATTTCCAAGCTTTGCAGAAGTAGGTACGAGATCTGCAAGAGGAGTTGTAAAGAAAGAATGTGTCTAGAGAAAACCAAGATAATGGTGAAGAGTCTGAAGAAGAAGATCATTTCAAATAATTTGTAGAAGATGTCAGAGATCCATAGGAGGATAGATTTCTGAGAGTTGTATCTAAAATTGGGAAAAGACCTAACATCAAATTTTATACATTTGATGGAAGCCTTAGCCTAGAAGAGTTGATCAATTGGATTAATGAGATGGATGAATACTTTGAGTATGAAGAAGTAGAAGATCCTGATAGAGTTTGGTTTGCAAAGACAAGGCTAAAAGGTCATGCAAACATGTGGTGGAGAGAAGTTCAATTGGAAAGAAGTTGAAGAGGTAAAGACAAGATCATCAAATGGAACCGAATGGTTGATAAGTTGAAGAAGAAATTCATTCCGGTGGATTATGAATTGGAGATGTTTAAGAAGATGCAAGGTTTAAGGAAGGCAAGCAAGTTGCTGGAAGAGTATACCGAGGAGTTTTATAGAATCTTCATTAGGACTGGTCATTCATAAGCTAATAAAGAGAAGGTTGTTAGGTATATCTATGGCTTAAGACCTAGTACACAAGAAGAGTTACTTATTGTTCGAATGACAACAATAGGAGATTCTTATCAGATGACATTGAGGATTGAAGAAAAGATGAACAAGAGGTTTGAGGGAAGAAATAATAATAGAAATAGAGGTGGTAAGACTGGTGAAACAACTACTAGGAGTGATATTGTAGAGAATCCTAAATAGACTAATGAAGGATCTAGCAGTGGTCAAACCACTAGGAACTATAATGGTGGACAAAGAGGAAGATGGAGAAATGAGTTCATGGGTACTTGTTTTTAGTGTGGTGAGAAGGGTCATAGGGATTTCCAATGTCCTAATAGGAGAGTTGAACTAACTACTGAGGAAGACATGGTGAATGATGCATAAGAGGGTGAAGTTCTTATCACTAGGAGGTTGGATGCATGTATTGATGAACCTGTGTAGAGAAGAAATTTGTTCAGAACCAGAAGTAAGTGCAAGGACAAGGTATATAATGTCTTAATTGATTATGGAAATTTTGAGAATTGTGTTTTAGAAGAGATGGTTAGTAAGTTGAATTTGGAAAGGAAGAAACATCCTAATCCTTATCAGATTAGTTGGATACAAGATGTGTCTAAGGTTAGGATTGAGGAGAAATGTCTTGTTAATTTTAAGATTGGATCTTATCATGATGAGATATTATGTGATGTGGTACCTATGAATGCTTTTCATCTATTGCTTGGTAGACCTTGGCAATATGACAGACATGTTATGTTTGATGGTCATCCAAATACTTATGTGGTAAGGCAGGGTGGATCCCAGCATAAATTGATACCTTTGTAGAAAGCAGGGGCTAAGGGATGTGGAGTTATCAGATGTTGTCTAAGTGACAGTGAAAAACACGAGGAGCAAAGAGTTGCTGAACCTATTCCTATGGATGAAGGGAAGGAGAGTTTGAAGGGAAAAGAGAATGACATCTCTAAGGAGCTTTCAGAGATTATGAGGCAGATGACATTTCTGGTGAAGGTAGTGTAGAAGATGATGACGCTAGTAACATAGAGAGATGCAGATGATACCGAGTTGATTAGTAAGTCTGGTGAGGACATGGTTCACCGAAATGCTCATGGTATCAATAGTGCAGAGGATGGTCAAATTTAGTTGCTATCAGTTACAAATAGGAGAGATGAGAAAAATGCAGGGCACATGAACTTGCCAAATGGGACAGTGGACAGAATGAAGACAACATGAAATCAAGGACAAGAGGAGATATGGGTTAAGAATAGATATGGAATACATGTTCTTATTACCTTAATATGTTCATGATTTCCTTTATGGGAACATCTTCTTTTACCTTGGGTGTATGATACAGGAGCATCCTAGGATTCTTAGCAATCATGTATCACACAAAAATATACTTTCTTTGGAGAGTACTTGGTGTGTTTTGATCTTAGTTGGTGAAGTGTTACTCGATTGGTGAGTGTTGATTTCTTGTTTCCTGAAGGGCTTGAAACATGCTGAAGCTTGGCCTTCGGTGTTTCTCAGCATGTGTTGGCCGAGGGGCTCAGTGACTTCTGGTGCTTGGAAAAATTTGTGGCGCAGCGATGCTCAACAATGTTGCTTTCTGACTTGTGTTCTTTCAGATATGGAAGGTCAAATTGATGTATTTAATTTGTGTAGCATGGAATTTAATTTGGATCTTTAATTGGGGATTATGGGGACCTAAATCTAGGTCATTTGTATCTCCTATGTTTTTTTTTGTGGCTGACCTATTGGTTTCCTCTTGTATTTAAGTAGTGTTATGTTATTAGCTCAAGGCATCACTTGGAGAGATTAGAAGTAGATCAAATGATATTGTAAGTATAGGAGACCAGATCTGAGGATCTAAGTATTGGATTTGAGTCGTATGTTTGGGCAGAAGGTAAATGGCCTGATGCTTATAGAATATTTGTGCTAGATCTTGGATTTATATCTTTGTAATTGGCCATAACTAGGAAGGTCTTACAGCCTGGCATGTTGCAATAATTGAAAGTTGTTTCCTATCTCTATTATTTTTTTGTTCCATTGTGTTGTTTTTTTTGCTGCAATCAAGGTTTGGACTGTCCATTCTTGGATCCTCCATCCTTGACTGCATCAAATCTCTCCCTGATGTAGTGCTCAAATAACTTAGTAGGGAACTCTATCTTTTCATGAAAAATGAGAAATACCTAGAAACAAATTGTAGCAGAAAACCATGTTCCTCCTTGACTGGGAACTTTGTAGATTTGCAATATCTCTTTCAAATTTTTAGGTTCTTTAAATCAAAGAGTTTCCACCTCTTTTGTAGAGGAATATATCTTCAAGAACTTGAAGATTCTTCAAAAAAAACTATGCTTCTGGGTCCTTCCACCAAAAAAACCACACATTGACTTTACAATGGTTGCAACAAAAATTTTCAGGTCTAACAATTTGACAATCTAAAAGTGATTTTCAGATTGCATAACACTTAAGACTTTTTTCTCAAATGTACTTGGCTAGAATCTTCGTAGTAGAGTTTCCAATTGTTTGGTGACTCGAATGGGCTAACTCAACTAGGTATTGATTTTATAAATGATTACCAGAGATTCCAAAATAGATGAACAAGTTTTCACACCTCTACTCCCTAGTAGACTCATCATTTTGTTAGTTCCTCCAATTGTCACTCAAATACTCCTAATAATTTTCCTTCTTCCTTAAATAGAGATTTGAGACCAATGACCAATTGACAAGACTGAGTCACAAGAATGAAATCTCCTACACTTTAGGCTCTACAGGACCTAGGTGGGTAATCCTTGGTAATACTTAAGGATATAAACTATCAACAACAAGTATTACATATAAGCATATGACTCTCAGAATTTATACCATAACTCATGAATAAAACTTGCACAATTGGCTCCATTCTAATTTTATACATTTCAAGCATAGCTGAGAATGGAAAGACTCAAAACCACTTCAAATAACATGAAAATAAAATGATTCTTGTGTATGAATTTATTTGAAACATCCCTTAGAATTTATAACAAACTAGTTTCGTTTCTAGGCTACAAAGTTAAATGTGAAACCATAAAAGGAATCCTATCATCAATTAAAATGCAGCTAGTGGAAATAAAAGATGTTGATGCCTAACATCAATGATTCCTCTATTGAAATCATAAAACTCTTCTTTTGAATCCTTACTACATACTCAAGATCACTGTTATTTGAACAACGTACTTTAACTCTTTCCTTGAAAGAGAGTTATGAACAAATAGCACAAGACAAAGAATTTTAAAAGAAAAATCCAAAGAATCCTTGATGCAATAAATTTATACAATCAAGAGTACAAAAAAAAGAGACAATCTCATGAAAGTAATATTTTTTTTTGATAAAAATGGCAGTGCCATTATATTTTATTAATATATAACTACTTCAAAAGGCTCTGGGAGGAAAGAAGCGAGAAGAAAACCCCTCATCTTAGCTGAAAATTACAAAAGCACTACAGACTACATATTACAACTGAAAAAATTCCATATCCATGAGAAAATGTCAGGCCCAAAAGATATGCGTAATTACATTATATCCAGCTTAAGCATACCCAAAATACCCCCAAAAAGATCAGCTATGTTCCCGTAGAAACATTTGAAGAAAAGGGTCAAGAGCTCCAAATTTTGAGAAAAACACCAGCCATATGAGATTACCATGGCTTGCTCTTTCCACCATGGTGGCAGGAGCACTGACAACCAGGGGTGAGGACCCCCAAAGAACTAGTTGTTTCCTCGGAGGACTCCGCCCTTGGGGAAGATAAAGACCCCGTGAGGCCATCAACACTGATGAAGTGGATTAATATGAAGAAGTTGTCGTAGAGGGAGTGCGCCTCCAGAACCACCAAGTCTGGTAGGATGCCAGTCAACTTAGCCATATCCCTTCTGAAGGACCCATGTTCCCTCCTTTCAAGCCCGAGCTTGAAAAAATCCACCATTTGAACATATTCTATTTTTTTAACTAATTCTTGTATGTGCAGTTTGATTGTCATCTGTGATCGTTGGCTATCATTTATGCTCATTGAATGTCATTTGCGCTATTTGATTGTCATCTACGTTATTTGACTGTCATCTGTGCTATCTGACTACCAGCTATGTAGATCGTACCTAGAAATGTCATTTGCACTGTGTTACTAAAATCTTCAGTTTCTTGTAGGATTTTGTGTTACTGATTTATCTAGTTTTTGTAGCACCTCAAATATGAAGATTGACTTTGAAAACTACTAATAGTTGGCCTTGCAGAACATTAGTAGAAGACTTTGAAAATACTAGACTAATCACTTTGTGTTTTGCAAATTTCCTAGGAGATAAAAATAAATTTTGTGTATTCATTAAATAATTTCTTAGGCATTTTAACAAAGCTTCACTTGTAGTATTTTGTTAAGTGATAGGGGAGTATGGACTTTTCTTTATAAGGAAATCAGAAACCTAGACTCATTTGATATCTCACTTAGAAAGTAATCTTGGGAATGAATAACCTGTCTGATGTGTTTGGGATAAAACAACATAGATAGTTGATTATTCTCTTTTCCCTAGTGGAAAATCAGAAATCCAGACTCCTAAATTTCCAATCCATTTATTTTATTGTACTACCATTAGTAAGTCTTCCAGTTGAGGAAAAAATCTCCCAAGATGACTCAAGTGGGAACAAGGCCCTACGCTAGCCTCTTCTAACCCACTATAATCAAAAGTCTCCTTGAGATTAATATCTTAGAGGACATAGCTATTCTAAGAATTTATTCTTATGCTTGATAATTTTAGGACTATGAGACCTCATTCTTGTGTGTGGGACTACGTTGTCTAAGTATTTATAGGTCTATAGGCCTCAATCATATTTACACCATGACTACAAGGGGTATTTGCAAACGGATGCACTTACTAAGCACTCTAGTGTAGAAGCTACCTGGTTCATCCCCAAAAGCATGATAATCTAAGTGCAAGGAGGATAGTAACCTCCCCAAGATAGTCACCATATCATTCCTTCCTAAGTGTTTGGATTCAGCTAATGTGACATTGTTAACCTATTATGTAGTTGGAAGTGGTCGTATTTTGATTATCTCTTTAAGTGTTACTAATTTTGTGAGAAAGGATTTTCATGAAATTTCGATTATGTAGGGTAATAATTGCTTGACTATATTTTTTGATATTTAACCAAGAACCTACACACCTCAGAGATAAAATATTTCATATTAGCTTCATTTTCACTACTACTTGTATCCTACAAGGTTTCTTTGTCTCTTTCTAGACTATTTTCAGACATATGATTGTAATTTTTATGGTTTGAGTGCTTGAAAATCAGTTCTTACCATTGAACAAATTGACCTATAATCAGAGCATAAAAACCCAATTGATCAGAATTCATCAAATCAGTAAAAAAATTTAGTCAAAAAGTGCTCTCGAATCAAACTATCATCTCCAACCTGAGGTTGTTGTCTCCACCCTAGAATTGATGTCTCTATCCTGAGACTGTCATCTCTTCTATGAGACTGCCATCTCCACCCTGAGACTATTGTCTCTGACCTAAGACTATCATCTTTGACCTAGAATGGTCATCTTCACAAATTGGCATCTGTGTTTGATAACTTTCATCCCCACATAAAAATAGAGAGCAATTAGACTTTGCAAAAGTATCATAAATTTAGTTTCCTAGAGGCTCTCGAAATAATTCATCACAAAAAATATGTTTACCCAGTGAAAACCAATGTTCTCTCCAAGGGACATGACTGATTCAGGAAAGCATAAGAAAGTGAAACTCTTGGTCCCACGTGTCTATAGATAAAAGAAAGCGAGTCATAACAAATCCAAATAATACCAACATATAATCAAATCAATTCAGTAATAAATCAAGGACGTTGATAAATTTGATGTCATCATCTTCAACAACAAGGTTTCTTGTATCATGGCCAAAAATCATGTGAATCATGCCTTTATTCATTTCAAGAGATATGACTAGATAAGCTTTTGTTTTTTACCTTGAAACCTCAACCCCAATCGAAAATCAATTCATCACCTCCTTATCTTCACAAAATCATGATTCCTTCTTGGAGAAAAAATCAATCATCTTTGGACTATAATCCAATCAAATCCAAGCTTTAATTCCTTCATCCTTCTTAGGTTGAAAGATTTTAATCAAAGTGTTGCAAACCTTCACTTCTAGCAAACACATTTAATCGAGTTATTACTTGTAGAACTTTAGTTTGTCTCAAGTAATTAATTCCCTTAATCGTATCCTATTTTTCTTTGGATCATTACTCCATCTCCAAGTAGAAGAAGATATTATCCAAATCAATCCTTTGTGTTTGTATCATCATAAGGTCTGGTCTCACCTAGGTTTTTATCTCAAAACCTTTAAATCCAATCCAATCTAATCCAATCAATAAATCTCAATTGAATCAAATCAAATAATCTAATCTAATCAATTCAAATCCAAATAAAAATCAAATCAAGTCCAAATCCTTACTCCTAGGTTCATCTTTCATCATCATAGAATCTTCCAATCTTCATACTTCATCGTTCACCCTTCACCTTTCATGTTTCATATTTTGGAGGTCACTATTGTATGGTAGTTACTCGATCCCAAGCTAAAAACATGAGGCACATGCAAGAAAACACAAATTATGACGATGAGAATCATTTTTCTCATCCATTCTTTAAAGGCCATGAAGTACACACTAAGGACATCACCAATGTCCCTAAAGAAAATTAATTGGTAGATAAAGATGAAATACCTACTCAAGTGAATAATTTCCTCAGTGATCCATACATTTTAGAGATGGTTAAGAAGGTCATTAATCATAATAGCAAAGAGATTTTCCTAAGCCTTATCAAGAATGGTGTCATAGTACCCACCAAATTTGATGAATCTCTCCTTTGTAGAAATTTCATCAAGGATTCAACCTCTTTAAACATGGCCACAGCCTCAACCTCTAATACAACATCATCCCAGGACAAAGACAAGGCCACTTCCACTGGACCTGCTACATCAATCCTCGTATCAACTTCGCAACCAATATTTCAATTAACATGGGAACAACTTCAATAGATACTTAGTGTTTTTTCCAACATGACCTCGCATAATAGCACTCATACCACAATGAACACCTCTACCAGTGATGGTGATAATATTTTTAACATAGGGAAGACTTCCATCCCCTTATCTATGCAGCCAGTTTCATCATCACAATTCACATTTCTGTCATCTGTAATGAATACATCTACTCAAAAAACATCTCAAGCTTATCATTATACACCTCCTCCTACAATTGGTATAACACTGAGAGGAATCTCAGCCTCATAATTTAGAGGTGGACAATATTTTGGACTGCAGTTCATGCCTCACAATACTCCTAACCTAGCTCAACAAGTTAATGAGCTTACAAATCTTGTGCGTAGCATTCAAAATAGGGGAAAGAAAGAATTCCCCTTTGATGAGATATGTCCTTATTCATTCAACAATTCGATGACAATGCAACTGTTTCCTCTGAACTTTGAGATCCCTAAATTTGAGAAATAAAATGGAGAGACATTCCTGGTCCAATAACTTGAAGAATTTTATATTGCATGCCAAGAGGTCACCTAAAAGAAAAATTATCTAAAGAGGTTCTTCACAAGAATTCTTGGTGGTGCCTCTTTGGAGTGGTTCATGGCACTCCCTCATGGATCCATATCTTCCTTCTCCGACCTAGTAGAGAAATTCATTGCACAATACTCCTACAACATTGAATGTCAAGCATCATTGAGCGATTTTTGTAATACCAAGCCAAGGAACAGAGAAACCTTTTCCAACTTTCTACAAAGATGGATATACATTTAAAATTGTATGCCTTGGAAGATACTTGATAATCACTTGATCAATATCTTAACCAAAAAATTGGTATCTAAAATGTCATTCCAAGTGAAAATGGCTTCGCCCAACACTTTTGATTCTCTTGTTAAAAAAGGGAAAAACATTGAAGATTGAATTTTGCAAAAATGTGCCATTAAACATTATACCCCTTCTTCTAACAATGGAAAACCTAAATTCTGGAGAAAAAACAAAGGGGTCATCAATGATGGAGTGACAGATACCAAACATGTCCAAAATGTCTAGGTATCTAATCAGGCAATCAGAATAATTGTAACAATCATAACAACAACAACAACAATAATAATAATTCATCGCAACAACAACAATCTCAAAAACAACCCCATAATCAATACCATATATTTCCTCAAAATAACAACAACAACAATAATAATAACAACAACGTTGGTCCAAGATAGTGTCAACAATTCACTTCTCTCGTAGGATCACTTGATGTGGTCTTTTGAGGATTAGTGGAACAAGGGATGATGGTATATCCTAATACTTGGTCGGTTGATGAAAATCAACCTAAGCTCACTTGGTATAAAGACAATGAATATTGAGAATATCATCACATCAAAGGACATGATACCAATAAATGGATGAAGCTGAGACATTTTTTCCAATACTTTATAGACGATGGAAAAATTGAGTTTGAAGGACAAACCCCTCCATCATCTAACGCAAAACTAAAAGTCTATAATGAGCCTTTTCTAAAACATAATTAGAACAACACATCCAATGAAATTCCATATGATTATTCTACAAACACCATCATAGGCAATGATCGAACATGTGGAAGTTTAAAAGAGAATGACATATTTGGTTTATATGCACTTACGGGAGTTGAATCTGAAAATCATGTAAATACTCTGACACTTAAAGGCGCAAGTTGCAATGATACCACTCAAAGACCAAGAGTCATTATTCAAGCTGCTAACAATATGTCAACCTTTGTAAATCCACTAGCTGCACCATCCATAGCTACTCGACCTACTTTATGCTATGATTTTTTGGCCCAATTAGGAAAGACACCTGCACAAATATTTATCCTTTAGCTTCTTCGCACATCTCCTATCCATAAATAAGTTCTTGAAAATGCCCTTAATGAGTCACATGTTCCTGAAAACATCAACGCATCCTAGTTCCAACCTGTGATTGGGAATTTATCCACACAAGAGCATTTAGTCTTTACTAATAAATATTTTTGTGGCCCAGACCTACACCATAATAAATCACTCCATACTAAATAAAAAATTCATTCCACTAAAATCAAACAAGTCCTTATAGATGGTGGATCTTGTCTCAGTTTATGTACAGTAAAAATGATCTGAAACATTGGTCTTTCTGAAGAGATCCTTGATCTAAATGAAATAATCACAATAAAGGTCTATGATGATAGAGAAGGGGATATTAAAGGCTTGATAACACTTCCTCTCCAAGTGGGATCGACTCTAATCAAAATAGTTTTTTAGGTGCTTGACCTTGATTTTCCATACAACATATTGTTGGGACGACCATGGATATATGCTATCAAAGTTGTACCTTCTACATACCATCAGTTTCTAAAGTTTCCACAGCATGGCAAAGAAATAACTATTCCTAGAGATCCATAGCCCTTTTAATATTCAAAAATATTGGAAGGTAAATAATTAAATTATTGTCCTTTGAATGAATTTGGTCGGCCTTTTGAAAAGGAGAATCCTACCCCATTTGTAACACAACAATATTCCTCTAAAGGTGTTGAAGAGACATCATAAATCCCCTCAGAGAAATCCAAAGGAAAGGAGACAGCCATCGAAGAAAATATTCTTTAGTCAGAAAAGAAAATTGCATTCACAGATCAAGGCATGGGGGAATATAAGTTTGAAAGTGTTATGTGCATTGGGAAACTACCCTTGTCCCAAAATTATTATGGAAAACCTTCACAGCTAGTTCCCTCAAGAGAAAAAGACGTCATGAAAAGCAAAAGGACTAATTTTGAACTTTCGGGATCTCTTTCAGATAAACACATGGAATCTAATGTCCTTGATTGGATTTACAAGGAAGACAAAGAGAAACTAGTAAACTTCCTTAAGGACAAGTATATAAAAACTACTCCCATTATTGAAATCATAGGATATCATGGTACTGGTCTTGGAACAAAAGAAAAAAGAAGGACCCTCATTGAAGCAAAAGCTTATCCACGTAGCAAAGGACCGGGCTCCTTAGAACCTAAGACAAACTTTTCTAAGGACTATTGCTTAGTTGAATCTAATTCAGACACTAAAGAAGAATTATTTCAAGTACCTTTCCAATAAATTGAAGATGACCTTGATGACTATGTCTATGTCCTTACCATTACAGAAGCCGACCTAACTTCCCCCTCAAAAACCCTAAGTTAATTAACTGGGATCAGCAAGATTGACTACCACCTTTGGACATATGCAATTTGGATGAGGCAGTGTTGGAACTCTTTGGACTTAATAATCTCTAAGAATACGAACATCAAATTCACTATAATGAGAAAGCCTACTTCGATAGCCAGGTCAAAACTCTTAGTCGCAAAATCAAAAAATAAGATTAAATCAAAAAGATAATAAAACATCCCCTAGTGAAAACCTCTAGTAGGCACCTTTAGATGAAGAAAAAGATAAAATAAAGGAAGTTTCCTCTAGTAAAAACCTCTCCAAGGCACTAGAGGAGGGAGAAGTTGACCTACCATTTATATCTTTGTAGTTAGAAAAATCCTCCATCCTAATAGAAGACACAATAACAGTCAATCTTGGTACAGAAGAAAATCCAAAAGTTACATCTATTCCAGCATCACTCAATGAACAAGAAAAAAAAGATATGATTGATTTTCTAAAGAAAAAGCAAACCAATTTTTCCTAAACATACAAAGATATGCCCAGACTAGATACAGATTTAGTAGTATATCATCTTGCAGTTGATCCAAAGGTTAAGCCTGTTAAACAGAAGTTACACAAGATGCATCCACAAGTCACTTTGTTGGTCAAAGTTGAACTCCAAAAAATTATTGATGTCGAGATCATCATACCTATTGATTCTCTTGAGTGGGTCTCTAATATTGTACCAGTAGGTAAACTTGTTGGGGGAATCTGCATTTGTATAGATTTTAGAGATTTGAACTTAGTATGTCCTAAGGATGATTTAGCTACCAAATATTGATATCATAGTGGATTTGACTACTGGACATGATATGTTGTCCCTCATGGATGGCTTCTCTAGGCATAATCATATCAAAATAGTGTTGGAATAATAAAAAGGAGAGTACTGAGAGGGGAGGGTTGACTCAATACTGTTAAAAAAATTTCAATCAAATCTTTGTAACCATATACTGTTATAACCGACTGAGTAGATTACTTTCACCAAACATGTAATATCATTTCTGAAATTTCAATGCATGTAACAAAACAATAAACATTCATGAAACTTAAGTACACATGACACTAGTATTTTGGTATCGTAGAAAACCCCTGTTAGAAGGTAAAAACTGCAATGGGGATGAGACCCACAAAACTTCACTACTGCTATAATAAAGTAGCATGTTAGAGCTTATAAATATTGATCATTTATAGTGACCTTACCCTATTAGGAGTAACCATAAGATCGATTAGATCTACCTTGTGTGAGGGTTTAGCAACATAAAGTGTGGGTGCACTTTGTTAGGAGATTTATACAAAGATGATTAAGTCTACTCTATTAGGAGATTTTAGGATTTTTACAATTGTCAGAGAGTAACAAAATATGTGATCTGAACAAATTACAATCTCAATATTGTGAATACAAATCCTTTAAGTACAATCAATTTATCACCTTACTGTGACTGATAATACCTTCTGTGTTTCTTGGTATCCTTGCCTTTGTTCTGAAAATTCAATGTTGCAATGTAGTCTTTTTTTCTAAAACCCTTGTCTGATCTCCTAGTGTCCTTAATGTGGCGGCTACTTGATCATTACTTAATCATCATATGTTACAAATTCAGATCTTGTCCTTACAAATATCAAACCTTTTGACATAATTAGGGTTTTACAATATCTTAGAAAATCGAAGATCAATGTGATGATCCTAAAGGATCATATTTTTCATTAGTATACTAGGAAACAATTTTTGGATTGTCGGTAACATGATCACCGAGTGACAACAAATAGAGGTCACCAAAAGAGACAAGTTCAGAGGTCACTGAAAGTGTATTAGCACAATGATCACCGACAGACAGTTTTTAGAATAAAATGAGAAGCACAAGTCATAGAGTAACCCGATAGATAGTTTATAGAGTAAACCGACAACATAGTTCATAAAGGAACCCAAGAGAAGTATATTTATAGAGACATCACCGAGCACCAGTCTACTGAGAGACAGTTTTATTTTCGAGTAATGTGCATCTGAGTTACACGTCAGATAAAACATTTCAGTTTTATAATTAGCTTTATGATTAGCTATAAAACAATTTCTTAAGGAATGATTAAAGCATATGTAACTATTTTAAATAGTCTAACTAATTAAAAACATGCAAACTAGGAGATCAAGGTCAAGTTGTAAACCTTTGATCATATAGTTTTTATTGTAAAGCGTGAAACCCAAATTAGGTCAATATATTGTATAAATAGATGTAGTAATCAATCAGAAGATGAGGATTATAGCCACAACAGACATCTATGGATCAAATAGAGAGTTTCATGCAGAAGGACACAAAAGATAGAATTCAATTATGAAGAACAAGATTCAAGTCTATCGAGCAGAACATAGGTATTAATCAATCACTATAGGTGATACATATACATTGTGAACTTAAAGGATCTTTAATTAGAAACTCAAGATTGCATATTATCAGGTCAACAAGTATTTTTTACTACTCTCTAACAATTATAGAAAATAGAAGAAATTCTTTAAGAAGGTGGACTTAACAGTCTTTTTGTAAATGTCTTAATTGAGTGCACACTTAACAGTGTTGCCAAATCTCTTAACCAAGTAGACCTAACTAGTCTAAAAATTTACTCCTAACAAGATAAGATCATTATAAGTGATCACACTTGTAGCCTTAACCAGAACCTTCCATTCTACAGATAGTGAAGCTTTGTGGGTTTCATCCCACCACAGTTTTTACCTTCTAATAGGGGTTTTTTGCGTTACCAATTCTTGTAACATGTGTACTTACATTTCATGAATGTTTACATGCAATTAAGTTTATGTTTTGATATTACATGAATAAGGTAGAAAACCAATATGGTCGGTAATGCAAGGAAAGATTACCAAAGGTTAATTGACAAAAAGTTTTAAAGGTACTGATTCTTCCCTCCCTTCTTAGTACACACCATTTCATTATTCTAACAATTGGTATCAGAGCTAGATCTCTTATTTGGAAAAGTTTAAATCAATTGAGAGAAAAGATCATACAATGGAAAGGTATAAGCTTGACAAGAATATTGAAAATCAGAAGTTGCAGATATAGATCTTCTATGAGCATCTTCTAAGAGCAATACAAAGAAGCAAGAATCAAGATGAGAGAGCCACTGGATGAAAGAAAATTTATGGCATCTCACAAAAATGAAACAAACTATCATGAAGAAGAGATACGTGATTTATTTGAGTCATCAGGATCTACGTCTAGAAATACATCTGAACATCTGAAGGAAGTAGTACAAGTCTGAATGAAATCAATCAACATCTGACTGAACAAGTAAAGGTACAACAAATCAGTCAATAGACATAGATGGTAAGTATGATTGATGTTATGAATAATTCTAGACAAACTGAACAAGAAAGAACATTATCTATTGATGACAAGAGGAAGATCACTGAAAAGATATAAGAGAGAGAAAATGAAATACAAAGACTTACTGAACATCATCATAAAATCACCAATCAAATAGTTCTTATGAGACATGAGGCAAACTGAGTGAACATAGAACTCAATGGGAAATTGGAAGATATTGGTGAAGTAAGAGAAGAAAATGAGAAACTAAAGCATGAAGTAAGGATTCAGCAACAACACAATGATATGATCAAGAAAGCTGAAGAAAGTACAAAAAGAATGGATGATTTTCTGAATGGACAAAGAAGATTCAACAAAAATATCGATCTAGGGTATACCAAGCATGGAGAATCATCAAATTGAGATAATCAAAAAGATGTCTACATAAATCCTAGAGAAAAGAAGCAGTCATGCAATCACTGTGGAAAACCAGGCCATACATCAAATGTTTGCAGGAGAAAAGCTAAAGGTATTCCTTAAATTCACTTCTACATTCATAGGTAAATGTTATAACTGTAACAAGCATGGAAATAAAGCACATGAATGCAGATCTAAGGTGAACCCACCAAAGAAGGAATCCTACATGGAAAAATATTGTTATACTTGCAAAATTCATGGGCACACATCTCATGAATGCATAAAAAAGAAAAGGAAAGCATGGAAGCCAAAAGAACAAGAAAATTCTCATCAACTGATAAGAGACGGTAACTCATATGTTTGGAATTACAACACATGGGTAAATTGCACAACATGTGGTAGATATGGACACATAGCTACAAAATACATGAGAAAATGGATCAGAAGGTCTAGGAATTGGACTAACTCCTAAATGACATGCGTACACTATCATAAGTTTGGTCTCCTAAGAAAGGAATGTAGAGACTGAGTGACGGAGTCAAGCACTTTTGCTAATGGAAACACCATTGAAGATATCAGGAGAATGAGAAATCAAATGTGGAGGAAAGCTACAAACAATGACAATGTTGGAGCGAGCACTACATTTGGTGACACCTCTTCCAATGGATTAGGTGATTCCACCACCCCCACCTAAGAATACAAGTAAGTATGGAACTGCACTCTACAAAGCTATATTTTACATTAGTTCTAATATACATTGATAATATGCCAAATTGGCATGAATGAAGATGCACTATGGTATTACTTGTTATGAATTTGTGAATTCAATCTCGTTAGTCAATACACACCAAGGATCATCGGTATACATATAAAAGCCAAGTTATTAATGTAAACCGAGCATCGTGTGTAATCATATAAAAAGACAATAAAGTCTTCACTAGATACCGAGCATCGTCGGTGAACATGTGAAAGTTCAATTGAGTTGACACTTACCCTGAGCAGAATATACTCACCGAGCTGATCGAGAAGTTTGCATGATGACCGAGCAACTCCATCTTTGACCAACAAGAAGTAGGTGAAGCATTTATTGTACCACTTAGGGAGTCATCTATAAAAGGGTGATGGAAAGCTCATTCATTCATCAAGAGTTTAAGAGAAAAGAGCAAAGCGAAGAGCAGAGCGAAGAAGAGCGACCAAGGAGCGACCATATTACAGAGAGATTCACAAGCACATTCATGAATACTACAATAGATTTCCATCATCTACAACTAAGATCAAGTGAGTAACTAAGACTCACCGAGAAAATAGATCATTTATGGAGAAAGCCCTAGTTCTACCAAAAAATGGCAACCACATCACGAGTTGCAAAGATCAAGAATATGAAGGACAAGAAGGTCAATCTGATCAAGAACTCTACATGTGAAGAGCCTAAGTATAAATTTTTCCATGAGGTTGCTTCACAACCCGACAACATTGGAGCATTCTCAAGAATACCTCCTAGGGTTTCACGAGTTGAAGATGTCTGAGCATATATCCACTGCAAGATTGTAGAGATCGAAGATATTAAAGTTGAAGAAGCTTACAAGAATCTTTGCACAGATGAAAACATTAAGGATGAACACAAACACATTGAGGTAAAAGGGATAACAAATGCCCTAATGTTTCCAAAAGAGTTCAAAATCATGTGGATTTAGATAGTACTCAGTCGGGTACATGACAGGAAAATGTGTTTGGATGAACAAAAACCAATCACTAAGGATGTAATACATGCAGTAACAGGTTATCCAGTAACCGACAAGGCTAATACCTTAAAACATCCTTCTCTCCCTGACATTGAAAAAGAAACTTGTGTAGTATGGGATGGAAGAGGTTTGAAATTTCATTCCATCACCGACCCAGAGATAAAGTTTGGTGCATGCGTACTTGGATACAAGGTATTCCAAGCTAGCCAGTTGAATAGCATAGCATGTGGAACAGTTGACACTGCCTATAAGATTGTGAAGAAAGGATTACAATTGGAACTATCTGAGCTTCTACTGAAGCAACTAAAGGAGAACATGAGGACTATTAGGTCATCCAGATATAATTCATGTAAGTTTGGTTCACTCCTCATGTGAACATTTTTCAACTTTTAGAATTTCTTCCCATCTGTCGGTAATGTCAATTGGGACACTACCCGACCAATAACTGCACAAATTAGTGAACTCATTAAGTCACTAGGGGATAATTTTACATCAGTAATGGATGAATACTTCACTGCCTTTAAGGACAGAATGTTGAAGAGAATGAGGATATCTGCACAACTGGTGGAACAGTATAAAGATGACATTTGTTTCATAGTGGATATCGACACCACTTTAATCAAACCAATTGTACTGAGAACAGCATGGTTACCACCACTTGATTATAAGATCAACATTGATCAAGCCACAAATGCTATTGAAGCATTACTGAATGAAGCAGTGGACAAATCATTACCAATATTTGGAACATATTAGGAAGCTAAGGCTAGAATCAAAACAAGCTTAGTAGTAAAGAAAATTTACAGAAATAAAACTAAGATGGTGAAAACACTTTAAAATAAGTTTTCGGTAAACAAAGAAGCATCAGAACAAGATTTCACTGAGGGACAGTCACTCGTTGGTGAAGGTAAACAATTGAGTGATTCTAAATCTACTGAATCTGATGCACCACTAATAAAGAAACCAAGAACAATTGTTGCATCAAGAACTAGGTGTTAGACTTCAAAAGATACTGACTCACCACCGGTAAAGAAAGGTATAGTGAGGACTTATAAGAGAAAGCCTCAAACCGGGCAACAGGCACCGAGGAAAAGAAGAAAATACATTAGAGGAAAAGAGGAAAATGATGATACTAAACAGGATGAGAGTGAACAAACACTCCAACCTACAAAGAAAAAAATTCCTAAGACAATTGATGAGATTGTTGCATCAATCATCAAATCAGGTAGCATATCAAATCCTAAGGTTGGACAATGACTAACTCTGAAACCTGAGGATCAGAATAAGATAGAAGAATTCATCATTAAGGCAATGATTACATTCAAATATGTACTTGTATAATTTAATAAGATGATGCCACAAGAGCTTAATGACAAAATATCAACAAGATGAACATATGCCTTGCACACAGAGAAACACATAAGGGAAATATACATCATTATAATCATGCCACTAGAGTCAAAAGTTGAAGAAATTGATGACATGATGAAGAAGCATGCAAAGAAATTTTCAGCTAAGATGAGAGCTTACAAAGTACTAAAGGTCAGTTTAATAGAGCTTGACAAAGAAAGAAATGAAACTTGGAGTGAAATATTCAATCCACCTAAGGAGGATACAAGCCCCAAGAAGGTACAAGCTCTTACTCAGACACCACACTATGAAGAGAAAGAGGCCACACAGAGCCCAGAACACATCTTCATAAATGACACTTAGGACATCAATCCAGTTGAACTGAAAACATAGGCAACCAAGGTCATGGATTATGTACCTCAAATACTACAATCATTAGGGGAAATAGCATAAGTCACAATCAAAGATATAACACTTATTGATTATGATGATGAGCACAAGAAAGATGAAGATTTAACTAATGCCACCAAGAAAGAAAAGGAAAAGGATACAATGGATGTTGCACAGGTAAATATACCAGGTCAAATGCCTCTATTGATACAAACTAACAATATCATTTTAGAATAAAAGGAGAAGACACCTAAACCTGATGCAAACAATCCAATAGACACAGGTGATGAACAAGGGAAGCAACAGGAAACAAATGAGAAAAAGAAAGATGTAAGTGGAGAATAAAAACAAAGTGATGCTACCGAAAAGAACACTGAGGGTGAAAAGGTTGCATATATAGACAAGGTTGATGTTGATACATCCACTACCAACCAACGGGTCAATACCGAGAAGCACACAAAAGGAACCACACCTCCCACACAATCACCAAAGAAAGATAAAGAGCATGAACTAGCTATAGTTCTACATACCCATGCTTCCACTACTATTTCAAAGAAGAAGAAGAAGAAGAAAGCACCAGTAACATTAAATGAAATTATTGATATACCAGACCGTGATCTAAGGACATTGGATCTAGAGTCACATACCAAGTATGGAGAACTCTATAAAAGGAAGGAAATGCAGGACAAGCTCAAAAAGGAGCACAAAAACTCACAAGTCCTGGAAAACAAAAAAGAAATATTATTGCAGATTGTTCCTGACACTGACATTGATCAAAATGCACCTATACTTGATCAATTAGTAGCACTCACCAACGCTATTACATCATAGAATGTAGATGCAGACAATGTCATTGAGGAACATGTTGAGAAGAAGTGTCAATACAATTTAACCAAGAAAATCAGCCAAGTAGTGGCAGAAAATAAGGTAAAAATTTCTGAATTAGTAACAACAATAGAACCTATATTATCAGAAGTAGTTAAACTAGTTCAAAATTTGTGTACAATAGAATATTTCACCATCGAGCATAGTGAAAAGAGAGCCAAAATAGATGAATATCTTAAGGCTAGTGCACAAGGTCTCACAACCGAAGAAAATGCATTCCAGTTGCATTATGAGAATATTGTAGAGTCAAAAAGGTTGAAACTAGAACTAGAAAAGGATAAAAGAAGAATCAGAGATGAGGTAACCAAGCTACAGGCTATGTTACTCCTAAATATCACACTGCTATTGAAACACATGACTTCGGAAAAAGAATTGATTTCTACCCCAAAGATGTCTCTTACCGAGAGTATATATGACATGTACACCAGACTCACATTGGAATAAATGAACCTAGAACAGCTCCAAGAGCAATAGGAGAAGTTAATGGCAGACATTCAAAAATCCCATGCCCACATACTTGACAAGTTGTAAGTATTACACCTTTTTCATTATTTTCAAAAAAGGGGGAAATTATATGTGAAAAGGGGAAACTATATGTATGTCAAAGGCCAAAGAGGGAAATACACAAAAGAGAAACATGTACATATCTCAAGGCATGTAGATAGGGGGAGTCATTGACAAGGTACACACATGGTGTAGATACTGAACACATCAGTTAATTGCACATATCAGTTTTTGATACTAATGCCAAAGGGAGAGATTGATAATCCTAAAGGATCGTATTTTTTATTAGTATACAAGGAAACAATTTTTGGATTTTTGGTAACATGATCACCGAGTGACACCAAATAGAGGTCACTGAAATAGACAAGTGCAGAGATCACCGAAAGTGTATTGGCACAATGATCACCGACAGACAGTTTACAGAGTAAACCAAGAAGCACAAGTCACAGAGTAACCTAACAGATAGTTTACAGAGTAAACTGACAACATAGTTCACAAAGGAACCCAAGAGTAGTATGTCTACAGAGACATCACCGAGCACCAGTCTACCGAGAGACAGTTTTATTTTTGAGAAATGTGGATCTGAGTTACACGTCAGATAAAATACTTTAGTTTTATAATTATCTTTATGCTTAGTTGTAAAACCATTTCTTGAGGAACAAGTAAAGAACATGTAACTGATTAATCATTCTAACTTATTGAAAACATGCAAGTTAGGAGATCAAGGTCAAGTTGTAAACCTTTGATCATAGATTTTTTATTGTAAAGCATGAAACCTAAATTAGGTCAATACATTGTATAAATAGATGTAGTAATCAATCAAAATATGAGGATTGTAGCTACAGAAGACATCTATGGATCACACAGAGAGTTTCATACAGAAGGACACAAAAGACAGAATTTAGTTATGAAGAACAAGATTCAAGGCTACTGATCTGAACAGAGGTATTAATCAATCACTATAGGTGATACATATACATTGTGAACTTAAAGGATCTGTAATCAAAAACTCAAGATTGCATACTATTGTAACCACCTAATTTCGGTCTGTCGCAACTATAGACCCTATTTGCCCTAAGTGTGATCATACCCTCGAGTTATGTCCAAACGACCCTGTTACTGCTTGGCATAATTCTTTGAATAAATTTAATGTCCTAGGTGATTTTTATCACTGATTTATA
>MU227831.1:986326-1003432 GCA_018584345.1 Thuja plicata | reverse complement strand
TTCAATCACAACTCTATGCACAAAATTTAAGAGGAGATACTACTGGTGTTGGATACAGTGTAGCACAAAGTGAAACCAATACAATACAAGAAAGTAAGAAAGTACAAGAAAAATCTACAGAAGTAAAGGCTACTGAGAATGTAATAGAAGCTAGAGTAGAATCATCTAAAGATGAACACAAGATAGTTAACAAAACTTGTTATGCCTATAACAAGCATGGACATTTGGCAAGAGATTGTAAAGAGGTAAGACCCTTCAATAGTTATTGTTACTCTTGTAATAAATTTGGTCATAGGTATATACATTGTAGAACTAGTCAGAGAAATCAATCACAGTATAACCAAAGGAGAAGCGAGTTGACACTTGTCAACATTCAGCAGTAGATGGAAATGCAGAAAAAGTCAACACCTAGTTTTGGAATAATGAGCATATCTCTCATGTTTATAAATGAAATCCATATTTTCTTAATGATTTGGAAAGATATAAAGGAGGAGCATAAACCCTTTTTTACTGTTTGAGTTAACTCATAATAGTTAATGAGAGAAACACGTTTGAAGTTGACTGCTGAAAAAGTGGCAATAGAAAAGACAACAGAAAAAGTCAAGAACCAGTTTCAGTAAAACTAGAGTATCTCACTCGATTCTTAATTAAATCCAGATTTTCTAAATTATTTGGAAAGATGAAAAGGAGGATAAAAAACTCATTTAACCATTTGAGTTAATTCACAACCTTTAATGATAACCACTCATCTAAAGTTGACTGAGTAAAAGGTGGCAAGTTTGAAGGCATCAATTAAGGAATGACTTCTAGTTTGATTTGAACTCTTCCACCTCTTGTTTATCTCGTGGATCTAAAGTTTTTGAAGTCAGAAAATAGTGGAGTAACTTATGGCTTGAACAATAATTTATGATTCCTAAATAATTATGGCATGTATTTATGCATATTTTCAGCCATAAGTGTATTTTCATGTTGTAAGACTTTGAAGTGGATTAGAACACTCTCAACTCATTTCAGTTTGTTCTTTATTAGTTTGTTGGGGAATAATTCATCTCCTTGATGTTGTGAGAGAAATGGCATTTTTCACAAGTTGTTGAGTTTGTAATTAATCTAACTCTCAAGCCTCATGTATATATATGATCTCTTGCTTGAGTTGAGGGGATGATTAGGGGGTATCTACTTTGTGCTAAGTCTTGTTAGTAGTGTCTTTGTTTAATCGGCAAGTTTGATATCAGTTGATGTAATCATTTTGATTTTCAATAAGAATATGATTTCATAAATTGAGCTTGTACATTGAATATTGAATACTTGTAGCTAAGATTGTAGCCACTCAAGAAAAGGCCACTTGAGATACTATGACTCTATAATTGTTTAGAGTAGTTTAGATTATAGTTCAGATGCTTAGTGATCAGTAATGTGTTTTTTGAGATCAGTTGTATTTCTATGATATTAAGTTTTTTAGTTCTATACCATCTGCAGCCACTATTGTAGCAATTTACACAGTTTCCTGCAGCCATTACTGTGCAATTAGATTCATTTCCAGCATTTGTATATTGTAAGTTTTGCAATGATAGAATAACTCAAAGAATCCCATAGTGCATATACTTTGCAGGTTCATTTCAAGTATACATCCTCGAGTTGATAATTTAAATGAGCCTTTATGTTAAGGAGGATAGCTGCTCGGTGGGATGTCCAATCCCTGAGTCATGGTAATTGCCTAGTTTTTGATCCCTTAATGAAGTCCAACAGTTTCTATGAATGTTTACATGCAATTAAGTTTATGTTTTGATATTACATGCCTAAGGTAGAAAAGAAATATGGTCGGTAATGCAAGGAAATATTACTAAAGGTTAATTGATAAAAAAATTTAAAGGTACTGATTCACCCCTCCCCTCTCAGTACACACCATTCCATTATTCCAACACAATGATGTATAAAATTTTACTTGATCATCTATGTATAGGAGATACAAACAATTAATAAGTGCATGTGTAATTAATGTTCTCCTTGATCAACATAAACCATTATCTAGCTCGGCAAAAAATTTACCTAGATTGATGTACCAATTCAAACTTTTATGTAACCATTGGTTTACTTGGTAAATACTATCTCTTGGTGCTTGGTGTCCCTTGTGTATCTCAGTGTATACTATGTTCTCAATGTAGAATGTATGCTCAGTAAGTTTGGTGCTTAATGATCACTATACTTGGTTAACTCTACGCTTGATCACTGCACTCGGTTAAATCTGCACTCGGTCATCATACCGACTAGTGTGTCTTTGACTCTGTTACCGATTGGAAATTTGGATACTTGAATACTAATAAAAACCTTCAAGACTCATATTGAGTAACAAATAGAACTAGAATATCAACACAAGACTGTGTTCAGAACTCCTTGGGGTACATCCTATTATTAGGTCATGCCATTTGGTCTTAAAAATTTAGGTGCAACCTATCAACAAGAAATGACCATTATCTTTCATGACCTTATGCATGTTATGATGGAAAATTATGTGGATGATCTTCTAGGAAAATATAAGATACAAAACTCACTTATTTCCATCCTCACAACAATCTTTAAAAGATTGGAGAAGTACAATCTTTGGCTCAATCCCAAGAAATGTATCTTGGAGTCCAATTCAAAAATTAGTTAAGCTATATTGTGTCACGTAGAGGTATAGAAGTCAATCCAAAGAAATTAAAATCCATCTTGGAGATGTCTCACCCTACGACATTAAAATAGTTGTGTAGTCTACAAGGAAAACTCTAGTCTATCAGAAGAGTCATGTCACAGTTGGCTGATAAAGTGCATCCTTTTTCTCACCTACTGCACAAGAATATCAAGTTTCAATGGGATTTCTTGTTTCATAAAGTATTTGAATGACTAAAATACTACCTACCTAATCCTCCAGTGTTGGTCCCGCCTGTCCTAGGCCGACCTCTAATTTTGTACATATCCGCTACCGAAGTTGCACTGCATGCTATTTTGGCACAGCTAGATGAAAAGGGAAAAGAGAGAGAAATATATTATCTTAGTAGAAATCTAGTTGGATATGAATGTGAATTAAGAAGATTAGGTACTGAGAGGGGGGTGAATCAATATTAACAAACTTCTACTTTTGCACTTCAAACAATTAACCATCAACCGATAATAACATTAACCGATAGTCTTCACAGTATAACCAATATGTTGTAACTTAAAATCATAAACTAAAAAATAGTAATCCCAAATCAGATCCACACATCCATAACACATAGATTTTGGTTACACAGAAACCCTTGGTTAGAGGAAAAAACTACGGTGAGGATGGAACTCACAACTCTTCACTGCAGATAAAATATTTTTCCTGTTAGGGCTACAATATGTCACCTTCTAAGAGACTCGCCTGATTAGGAGGGATTGATACATTGTTAAGTGTATCTTTAGTCTTTTTATGAATACTCTATTAAGATAGTTAATCCTGCCTATATGGCATTCACCATGTTAAATTATTTACAAAAGTTCATACAACAATGAACTTATCAGTCTTGTTAGGGGCTACTCGATTAAGGGATTTTACAATACCTTATAGAAACTATTAGGATTATTTACAAGATAGTAATGACTTGTATACGCTTCTTTCTAAAGTTTTTCAGATCCCTTAAGCTCATAATCTTTGTTCTCTATTCTTCTCTGCTTTCGATTCGCTTCTCTGCTCAAAATCATCCTTGTAGCTTCTTCTCTTCAACAAACCTCTAATCTGTTCCTTAATCCTTTTATATTTAAATATCCTTCTTTTGTCCTTCATTCATGACCTTTGATCTTAGGGTTAATCAAAAACTTAATCTCAATTTTCCCATAAACCATTTTTATGTTCTTCCTCTTGTTGGTTGCATCGTGATTTTCCTTACGACCGATAGTGGTCAGCTTCCAATAATTGACCTCTATATTCCAAAAACTTCTTCCTTCTTTCTGATATTAATTACTTCTTTTTTTTATATTAATGACAAAAATTAACATAATGTCAATAATTTCTAACAATGTTCCCCTTTGGCATTGATGGAAAAAACTTTGTCATATGACATATGTCCTATACTATACTGTTACACTTCTTTTGTCTTCTACTTCCCCTTTCTTCTACTTCCTCTATTTTCTACTTCCCCTTTGTGACATTACTACTACTTCCCCTTTTTTGGAACTCAATGCCAAATGACATTTACAAGTGGCATAACACTATTTAGGTGTTTATAGTTTGTCCATGATAAGCTTGTACCTGTCTCCTATATTCTTCAAAATTGATTCCCATGAATCTTGCAATGCCTTAAAACTGATCATATGTTTGTTTAAGTCCAAAGCGAGTGCTTTCATACTGTCCTCGACACTTAACTCTCTTGTTTGCATTATTTTCTCTGCTAGTGTAACATTATCCTAAATTATATCAATGTGTGGCATAATGATACCTTGCAATTCAAAAATTTGCATGTGTAGGCTTTCTCTCTGTTGTTAACTCTTGACCTTTGGAAATAATCTCCCTTAGTTTCACTGAATGATCCATAAAAAATTTCACTGGCTATAGATTACCGATATGATCTACTAAATCATATTGATTACCTTTAATCTTATTGTTGATATTTCATGTAAAATCTGTAAAATTACACAACTTGGTGTACATTATTTTAGCTTTGGCCAAGATTTCTATTAATATGTCTATTACCTTTGATAACTCAACTTTCAAAACTACAATCTTTGTTAACAATTGTTGCACAATATTATCTTCAAGTTTCTTCATCGCATTACCGGTAAGTCTATCCTCCAAATCATTACTTTATTGACTGATTTCATCTATGTAGGCTTTCAACTGATAAACTAATTACTCTTCTTCATCTACAGTTACGTCTAGCATTAGATCTTTAAATAGATCTAGTATATTTATCAAAATTGTATTCTTTTGGTTCTCTACCTTCTCCTTATCCAATTGGCTTTCTCGTGCAAAACTCTTGCATACTCTTATTTTTCTTTGTTCTTCTTGAGTTTTCTTAGATCCTGTTTGAGTATCTCAAACTCAGAATTATCATCATCTATGGTTTCATCTTCATCTTCTTCTTCCAATGCTTGTTTGCTCTTACCTTTAGTGTCATTTTTATCCTTCTCTTCATCTTTTTATTTTTATTAATCATCTTCTCTTTCATCTTTCTTTTCTCCATCCTTTTGTTATGTTTCATCTCTCTTTTCTTCATCTATATGTTATCCACTAGTGTCTTGTTGCTTATCTTTGGTATGTATTGTTTCCTTCTACTTCTCTGTGTCAGTCTCATTCTCGGTATTGGTTGGTTCCTATATGTTAGAGTAATTATATTTTTACACTTATTAATTAGATCACATCAGTTTAATTAATTAATTTGTTTATTACTCTATTTACTTAAGCTATCTAATAGGTGCATTATAATTAATATTTATACTAATTATTAATGCGCAACCTAGTTTTTCCCCTTTAGGGTTTCGTTCACCTTTATAGGTCAAACTTGTAATTATTTGTTCATTATCTTGGAATATATTTTTGCTCACTTCTTGAGATTTTCCAAACTCTATTTTTTGTCTCTTTCAACTTCTCTCCTGTAACAGTCATTTGCATACAGGTGTTCTTGGCGAACTGTGGATTTGTCTGTCTAAAATCCTACATGGTATTAGAGCAACACTGTTGCTCCCTAGTCTGGAGGTTTTGAAGTCATGATTTGAGGGTGAAAACCATAGCTTTTATGGGTTTCTTCTTCAATTTGGAAGTCACTTTTTCTGGAACACTTTGAGCAAAAATGGATGCCACCATCGCACTCAAAAGGCCCAGGAGATCATGTTATCATATAAATTTTACCTTTTTTGGCCACAGCGACCTCTAAGAAAAATTTATCTCTCCCAGTCGTACGGCACGGGTTTTGAGAAAAAAAATTAATAAAAAACCCTTATTTTAGGGCCTTTTCAAGCGCAGGAGGCCGCACTACCCACGCGCAGCCAGCGTGCAACCCCCAGCTGGCCCGCGCCCGGCCCCGTCAGCGTGCCACCAGCAGCCATCTTGGGAGCCACCGCAGCCCGACTTCTGCCCGAGCCCCGCTCCGGCGCCACCTCCACCCAATTGTCGCTCCACAGCCACCCGGTCGCACCACCAACGCACCGCTCCGCCGCCCATGAGCTGCCACAGCCTGTGATGTCAGCATTCTGACTGTTGACATCATTTTTCGGCTAGATTTTTTGAATTTTTTGACAGCTTTCATTTTTTCGGCGACCAATTTTTTTTTTCGATGAGACGGCCAGGTGACGTGCATTCGGCTGTCAAATTTTTTTCCAAGGAGGTGCGACGGTCATTTGACAGTAAAAAAATTTTCCCAGGACTGGTTTTTTCCAGAGAGCTCAATTTCAGAGGTGTTATTGGCTTTTAGGCCATAACATTTGCATACGGTATCATTTTTCAGAAAATGAAATATTGTCAGAAATCTCTTTTCGAGCTAGAGATCATCATGCTAGTTTCATTTATAAACTCAGGCGTTTGAGTTTTTGATTTTAGCATCGAAGTAGAGGCTTCAGTTTCCTCTTTCTCTGCATTTGGCATCCAGGTTTTCCCCTTGTTTTTTTTGTGCTTTCTATAGTTATTTATTTGGTGTACGGGGGATAGAATTATACATTGTTGGTGGGTGCATTTTAATTTCTATAATTTACTTTAGAAAGACCCTTCTTCTTCTATATTCTTCTCTCAATGTCGGACCCCTCTGTGGCCCAGCTCACACCACATAACTATCACACCTGGAAAGCACACATGACCAGGCTTCTTATGTCACGTGGCTTATGGTCATGTCTGGATGAGAACCAACTTATTCTGCAGCACCCTTTTGAGGTTCTTCAGCACAGAAACAAAATGGATGAAGCCATGGGCTTGATTACACTGAACATCTCCGACAATCTCATGTTTCACCTGGATGGTTTGACCACTCCTCGGGCTATTTGGGGCAAGTTTGCATATTTGTTTAGCACTGTGAATGAGTTCCAGGCACTACAACTTGATGCAAAGTTGACTTCTTTGACTCCTACCATATTTCCCACTATTGAGGACTTCTTGATGAAGTTCAAGTCTATGCATTCTATTTTGCAGGGATGTAGGAAAAACAAGACAGATGATGAGTGTATCTTCCTGATAATCTCAAAGCTACAAGGACAGTATCAGATCTTTTCTTCCACTTTCTACTCCACCATGGATGCTTTGGGTTCCAGGCACACCATACCTTCCTTTCAGACCTTCTATGATTGGTTGACATGGGAACAGGCAGAGATCCAACAGATGGATGCTTCTGGCTCTTCAAGCCAAGTATTGGTTGCTCACTCTTCACAGGGGAAACCAAAACAGAAAGCCAAACCCAAGAAAGATTCAGCAGGTAGTGAGTATTCCTCCAAACCTACACAAAAAATTGATTCAAAACCTCTAGCTCACCCTTCAAAGGGTAAATATTCTTTGAAGTCTACTAAGTCTACCTCCAAGACTAAGAAAAAATCAGTTGAAACCTGCAGTTTTTGTGGCAAGGATGGACATCTTGTTTCTAGGTGTTGGAAACATTTGGAGGCTTTAGAGGAAGCCATGTAGGAGCATCACATTTCTTCTCATCAGTCCACATCCTCCCTTGCAGGGAAAGGTCATGCTCTTACTGCACGAGCAATGACTTCTGGGCCCACCTGGATTTTGGATTTTGGTGCCTCTCACCACATGACTCACACTCAGCAGTTGGTCACCTCTCTTGCTCCTTGTGTTACTTCACAGTTTGTTGTTGGGAACTCATCACATCTTTATGTTTTGGGTTCTGGTTCTGTTGCACTAGCTGGGGGTTCTCTTCAGGATGTTCTTCTGGTTCCTAACATCTTGACGAACCTATTGTCCATCTATCAGATTTGCCACTCTGGCTCTAGTAAGACAATTGATTTCTCACCACATGATGTGGTTATTCGGGACTTACATGATTCTAATTTGATTGTGGCTACTGGGAGTGTTGACTCTACATCCCGCCTATACATATTTGATGGATTTGAGCCTTCTGATAGTACAAGTTCATGTCTGATAGCACATGCAAATTCGGTGAGAATACTTTGGCATGAGCATTTTGGCCATGTCAATTATAGATATCTTCAACAGATGAGCACACAGGAACTTGTTCTTGGGCTTCCTCAGATTTCTTGCACTGATGGTGTTTGCCAGGGTTGTGTTCTTGGAAAACAACATAGGGATCCTTTTCCTCAGGGATGAGCTACTTGTTCTTTGGCACCACTAGAGTTGATTCATAGTGACCTCATGTCATTTTCTAGTCCTTCTTTTTCTGGTGCCAGATATGTGCTTACTTTCATTGATGACTTCTCCATGTGCACATGGGTGTACTTTCTTAAGTACAAGTCTGGTGTCTTTGATTCATTTCAAGTCTTTAAGACATTTGTGGAGAAGCAATCTGGTCTTTCTCTTCGGTGGCTACGCACAAATAATGGGGGGGGAGTATGTGAACCAAGCTTTCAAGGATTGTTTCTTTGAACATGGTCTACAGCATCATTTTTTAGTTCCCTACACCCCTTAGCAGAATGGTGTGGCTGAGAAAAAGAATAGAACACTTCGGGAGATGGCTAATTGTATGATTCAGTCCAAGTCCATGGATTTGTCCATTTTGGCAGAGGCAGTCAATTGTGTCAACTATATTCAGAATTGGATGCCCCAAAAGGTAGTTCAACATATGACTCCTGAGGAGGCTTGGTCTCATGTCAAGCCTAATGTATCTTCATTCTAAGTTTTTGGTAGTGAAGCATTAGAATTTATAACTGATGCTTAGAGGAGAGCAATGGAGTGGAAGAGATGACACCTCATTTTTGTTGGCTACTGTGAGGATGTTAAGGCATATAGGTTATTTGTTCCTGATTCCAAAGATGTCATGTTCCGACGGGATGTCCAGTTTGATGATCCCCTTCCTGCAGTAGATACCCTACTTCCAGAGTCTACTTCACTTACCACTAATCCCTCATCTCTTCCAGAATCTTTTCAGGATGATGAGGATGATGATCTTGGTGATCCCCATTTACCTCCACCAAAGGATCCTCCATAGATTCCTAGATGGGCTCGTGTTACAGTTGAGGCTGCAGGATCTCTGGCAGGTGACCCTTCATCTTCCTGTCGCACCCGATCTCATATTGTGGGTTCTAGCCTTCTGAGTCATGCTATTTGTGGTGATCCTCAGACTTTTTCAGTAGCGAAAGGACACTCTAAGTGGGACAGTGCTATGGATGAGGAGTATTCTCCTTTGATGAAGAATCATACTTGAGATCTTTGTTCTCTTCCTAAGGGAAGAAAGTTAGTGTGATGCGAGTGGTTGTATCATACTACGTTTGTTGTTGATGGTTCTATTGATAAGTACAAGTTACATCTTGTTGTGAAGGTTTTTTCACAGGTTGAGGGTATTGATTACACTGAGACATTTGCCTCTATCGCCAAGATGAATTATGTTCGCCTTGTCTTATCCCTCGCAGCTTCTCAGGGATGGCCCATTTTTCAGATGGATGTGAAGAGTGCATTCTTGCACGGTGATTTTACTGAGGAGATTTACATGGAGAAACCTTAGGGATTTGTGCAAGATTTCTCCTTGCTTTGCAGACTTTGGCATTCTTTGTATGGTCTCAAACAGGCTCCTCGGGCTTGGTATGAGAAGATGGACTCTTTTCTGCTTTCCACAGGATTCACACGCTGCCATTTCAATCCTGTAGTCTACATTCAGCATCTTGAGGATGATTTTTTGATCCTTGTGCTATATGTTGATGATCTTCTCATCACAAGTAGCTCATCTTCTATGAATCAGGATGTTCAGCACGCATTGATCGAGCAATTTGAGATGACTAACCTTGGTTCATTACATTACTTTCTTGGTTTACAGATTGTTCAGTCCTCTACTGGGATCTTCATTTACCAGCAGAAGTATTCTCTTGACATGCTTCAGTGCTTTGTCATGCTTGCTTGCAAGCCTGATCCCACACCTTTTCAGTCGGGTGTTACCTTGTATACCTCTTGCAATTTGCCTTCAGTGGATCCTACATTGTATCGGCAATTGGTTGGCAGTTTGTTGTACTTGACACACACTCATCCTAATCTTTCCTTTGCAGTTGGTCTTGTCTCTCAGTTTTCACATGAGCCTCATGAGAGTCATTGGCAAGCTGCCAAGTGTATTTTGAGATACATTCAGGGCACTATTTTGTATGGCATTCATTACACATCAGGGGCTCCTCACATTGTTGGCTTCACTGACTCATATTGGGTTGGTGATGTTGATCATCGGAAGTCTACTTATAGCTTTTTTTTATGTCTTAGCTATGTTCCTATCACATGGTCATGCAAGAAGTAGAATGCTCATGTACTTTCATCTACAAAGACTGAGTACAGATCTGCAGTGCATGCTAGTCAGGAGATTTTATGGCTTTGGAAGTTGATGACTGAGTTTGGTTTTCCTCCTGATAGTCCCACTGTATTGTGGTGCAATAATCAAAGTGCTATTCACATTTCCCGCAACCCGGTGGATCATCAACACACTAAACACATTGAGCTTCATATGCATTTCATCCATCAGCAGATTCAGGATGGTGTTCTCACTTTGGAGTACATTCCCACTAACATACAGGTTTCTGACATCTTCACTAAACCTTTTGCATCTCCGTGCTATCTTCAGTTATGTTCTATGCTTGGGGTGACAGAAGTTGCCCTTGGGGGGTCTTCTTGAGGCCTTCCTTCCTTCATGTTTTTTTCAGCATGTTGTTTTATCTCTTTTTAGAGAGGGGTTTTTCCCACTGGGTTTTCTCCTTTGTCTCTAGTTTATAGAGATTTCCTTGTATTGGGTACCTGATCAAACCTTGTTGTCGGGACCCATTTCCTTTGTTCATAGTTGTGCTAGGTTAGCTTACCTCCTGAGCTTCACTTAAGGGGGGGTGTAAGAGTAATTATATTTTTACACTTATTAATTAGGTCATATCGGTTTAATTAATTAAGTTGTTTATTACTCTGTTTACTTAAGCTATCTCTTAGGTGCATTATAATTAATATTTATATTAATTATTAATGCGCAACCTAGTTTTTCCCCTTTAGGGTTTCATTCACCTTTATAGGTTGAACTTGTAATTATTTGTTCATTATCTTGGAATATATTTTTGCTCTCACTTCTTGAGATTTTCCAAGCTCTGCTTTTTGTCTCTTTTGGCTTCTCTCTTGTAACAGGTCATTTTCATGCAGGTGTTATTGGTGAACTGTGGATTTTTCTCTCAAATCCTACACTATCCACTTAATACTTCATTATGCTTTTTCATCTTATTGAAAGGACTCTTGAGACCGGGTCCGCCAATAGAGGTAAGTTGTCATCGGGTATTGGGGTACCGGCCAACTTCACCTGTAAAGGTTGTCTGGGCAAATGAGATTCCTCGGGCCTCCAAGCACATTAGAGTTGGGTCTCGACGATGTAGGGCTCGGTTGGGAGATGTGACTATTTTCAAGGGGGATAGCTGGTTATCTTCAACTCATTCTCTCCGGGGATTCAAGTAGGTGGGGCTTCTCTAAGCACACATTCACTTAACAAATAAAATGAAAAAGATACCGCAGGGTTAGAAATATTTCATCTACCTATAGTTATGCTAAACATTCAAAACATCAACAATACTCTAACACACTATACTAAATACCAAAGAAACATACAACCATCAGTTCATATTGCATCAGTAGAAAAGGAAAGGAGGTCGTTAATCTACTTTAAGTGTTAGAGCAAAGGACATGAAGAACACAAAGCATAAAATACCATTAACCCAGAAGGCAGAATGCCAACAACATCATTGTGAGAAATCTCCCTTCTTCATTAACATTTCTTCAAGCAAGCACTAGTGCATGGTACAATGGTGGCTCCAAGGGAGCATATAACTACTGAAAGCTTAAACTATGGAGCATTGATCTCTACAACTGAGAAATGAAAAACCGCTTTGCTATTACTATGGACTACAAAATCATCAATTTCGCCGACACTTGGAATGACGTCAAACTTATTATTTATACACATACACATCTAACCCTAACCCTAACTTATGTTATGTTGTACAATAAAATACATTATCCGGTGGTCGGTACTACCTGTGCCACTCTACAAAAGAACTAGAGATGGAATAGGCATGTCATGTCAGAAGAATAAGACAAGAGAGGTGGAGTGGAAGAATCAGCCTCGAGAAGAGATCCGAGAAGGAGAAAGAATAAATATGATTCCCCGAGGATCGAGGCTACATACCTCATAAATGGGAAAAGTGGCGCCCTGTCTCCGATGTGCCAAGTGTAACATTGAAGCGGCGCCTTGGGAAGACCATCTGTCAGAAAACCTTTTTTTGATCCGACATGCCTTGATGTAGCTATCCACCTTTTGACAACCTTTACTAACTGCTTTGAAAGTGACCGGTCGGCCTTGGGGACCTGAACACGGGTCACTGAAAGAATACAATATGTAGGATCCGGGAACTTACATTCCAAAATAATAAAGAATACAAAACACTTAGGTTTTCTCTGGCCCCCGGAGAATCTCTATTGTTGCTTACTATCATTGAAGGTCTGGAGGAGATGGGAAATTCCATCTTCATCGATGTCTTCAAGGCCAGCCCACCGGTATTTGACCACTTTAATCTGTTCCCCCAGGTCCGGAACATTTCCCTTAAATTCATCAGCCATCTTTGCCGCATCGTGACCACTGAGTATCATGTGAGTTATTTGCATCATTTTAGCTCCATCTATCCCCTCCGGGGATTGATACCTGGACTCCATTAACTCATCAAACTTCTCCAAAACATACTCCTCTGGCGTGCATGTGTCAGTGCTAAATGGATCAGCTCTGGAGACCTTCAAAAAAAAAGACTTATATAAATTGAAAGAATATTGGACTGCATTAACCTTATCCCAAATAGTCCCCACCAATTGCTTGATTACCCCTAATGTGAGGTCAAGTCTGGAGTTTTGGGTCCTCACAAAATCAAATGAATCCTCTCCTAAAATTCTGGACTCGGAAACAATCTCCTCTCTAAGGCCGATGAGTTCTTCTAACTAAACCTTCCATGCCTCATAATTCTTGATGTCCCCCTCCCATATGTTGATGGGGGTTTCGACCTGATGTAATATGTGGCAGGCCGCATATAGGTCTGGGAGTGTGGACACCAGGAAACGTCAGACATTTCCCAACGGCAAGGCAACCCATTCATCAACCACTTGGTCCATTTTCTTCATCGCCCATAATGAGTCTATATCACTCTGTGGAAGTGGTACATTTGAAGTAGAGGCCCCCAGAGGAATAACGCTAATAGGCTGGGCCAGCTCAGTCAGTAACCCCATAAGGTTTGCATTTTTCTCCCGTTCTACCTTGAACTTTTGAGCTTCTTTTTTGTAGCGAGCCTCTACTACCTTGGCTGCTTCTTTCAACAGGTCCAATTCACCCTATTTTCCTCTCTTCCCCATTGATACCTCTGTGACATTATAATCCCCAGCCTCAGTCATTGCCTCATCTACATCTGGAGAAGGTGTCGCGATTACTGTGACTGTTTCTCCGCCTGGCTCGGTTCAAAGAGTGTGAACCGTCCAGGCTTTCTTAACTTTAGGCGGGTTCTACACCTGAGCCATCATCTCTGCCAAAGAAAGATGGGCTTTAGGTGTTGATGGGGCCTTTCTCTTTCGAGATTCTATCAACCATTGTAGCGGGCAGGGTGGCTTTGCAGCCAAAATTTGCTCCTCTGACTTCTCCATGATATCATGTTGTGCCCCCTCAATAGTATGAGCCTTGTCTGGCTCTTTCCCTATAACTTCTGTCTCACCGACAACATCTGCTCCGGTGATACCTGTGTCCTTTGCCCCATCTATATCTTCAGCAATATTTGGGTCCTCATCGGTTCCCCCGAGATTTTCTTCTTCTTCCTGTTGTTGTTCTTCCTCTGCCTCTATTGCTGGGGTGTCTTCTTCTATCGGTAAATATTTTGGTAGTGGAGGAGGCAACAGGCCAAGATTCAACATTTGATCCGTAGTGATTACCTCCCCAAATGTTACCTTTGGGAGCGGCGTTTGGAACACGACGGCTGGGGTCACGGTTGTTCCCGTGGGTCTGGTTTCCCCAACCGATTCCATTTGTTCACTTTGCTTCTATTGGCATGATACTCCCATATCCTATATTTTTGGGACTTCAGAGGCCATCTCTTGCTCCGCTCCCATTTCTTCTTCTATTTGTTCCTCATGCTCCTGCGCAGGTTCCTATTCTAGAGCTTCCTCCTACTCCGAGATTTTTTCCTCTGGCTGTACGACGTCCCCCTGAAAATTCCCAAACTCCTCAATTTTGAATACATAATCAAATTATTCTTGAGGGGGAGGATTTTCCAGGCGTGAGCGGGCTCTGGTTCTTTCTCTGGCTCTAGGGATTCAGAAGAAAGGATTTCTACTTGTGGGATTTGCACCATCCTGAGCTCTGGTTCTATCTTTGCCTTTGGATTAAGCATTTTCTTCCGCCAGGTAACCAAAGGAGTCCCCGCATCCCTTAGGACTGCCTTCTCCTCTTCCGCATCCATTCACGTTGCTTTGACCATTAATGCTTCTAGTGAAGGGGAAGAGGGAGGACGGATAGGTCCGGTCATGAGCATCGGGGTGGCCAACCGTGTGATTATCCTATCCTTCATCTGCTGGGGGCCGCTAGTGATTGTTTCAATTGCTCCTTTATGGGGCTCTCTTGTAGAGTTTGAGTTTCCATTATTATTTTTCCCTATCCTCTCCTTGTGAAGAGGTTCTGGCCCCGGAGGAGGTTTCGGCCCCGGAAGTCAGCCTTTGTATTGTTGGAACGGCCCTGCGGGTACTCCCGGGGCATACTCTCTTAAAGTATTCGTGGCTATGCTCAACCACATTACAGGTGATTTCTTCGATGGTAGGCCCCTCCTAGGCATTCCAATCTACTGGTGGGAGAGCCAACTTATCAATCCCCTTTGCCTTGTATTGGGAATCTATTATGGTCCGGCGTCTGAGAAGTCACCTAGAAATTTATGGAGCTTCAACCTTTCCATCATCCCCATAGTCATCCAGATGTAATGCCAGCTCTGGACTTCAATGTCATCCTGGCAATCTTCGAAGAAATCCTCCATGTGATATTGGTGGGGCTCTGATGCCCGAGGAAGTGCCACTGCAATTTTACCAAGCGGATCAAAGTTTTTTTGTGCTAGATAGAATTCGGCTAAGTTTAGGCTCTTAAGCTTGTTGTCTGCCTCCTTGGCTATGGCCAGACTACATGAGTAATTCCCACAAGTGATTGGGAATGTAACATTTGTCACCTTTTTCAAGGCATACAAGGTGTGCAGCTCCAATATTTGCTTGTAATATTCCAAGAGAATTATCTTGTTCCCACAATGTTTGGGCAACAAGTAAGGCTTCCCGAAGAAGCCGGTTATCCTTATGTAGGTGTGTTGCTAGAATTGGATGTAATAATGGCCATAACTTCTAACCAGATCCATTGCCTCCTTGGAGAGGCGATACCCTGCATCCCGGGTAGGCATGAGCAGGTTGTAGTAGACAAAGGCGTCGTTCACCCGGCAGAAACTGGGGAAACTAGCCTCCCATTGAATTTGTGGGAAATAATCCCAGGGAGCCTTCTAACCTGGGCTGATCCCAAGTACACCCGATGTGAGTAGCCTGTTGGTGATAGGTTGTTGTTGTGCTAAGGCCCAGAGAACATAAGAGGTCATGTAGAATTTGCGCTTCTAGACCACCTGAAGGAACTGAGAATCTACATGGTTAGAAATAATGGTGGTCCAATCAAAGTACTCCCCACTGGTGATGATGTCAAGCAAAAATTAGTACATCCACCCTGTGAATTCTTGGGTATGGGGTTTCTCGAAGATCTGGCATAGTGCTATCATCCCCATCTGGATACTTTCTTCAAATTTAGACTGGGGGATCTCTAGTTTCATTTTCTTGGGGTTCCTCTTCGGACTCTTGAGCCAATGGTTGTTCATGTATTGTTAGGCTGTGACCTCCAGCTGCTAAAATTGAGCTAAGGCATCAGCTTAGGTAACGACAATTGCGTTGTCAAACTGAGGAATCCCCAAACCCACCCAAAAAGTAGCAGCATCGAGAGACACCATGGGGGTGGGATATCCGGTTGGGACTAGGGCTGTGAGCATGATGGCCCAGACGGAAGAGTTGTAGTGTGCCGCAAGTGTGATAATGAGCTTCGAGGCCTGCACCGAGCATGGGAAACAGGCGGCCTTTAGAATCCTGAAATCCCCAACACTGATCGCTAGCGGATCCCCAAACTGTCACTGAATGAACATTAGCTTGACTAGGGCGTGCATCTTGGCCCACATTTTGACGTTGGTGTTGGTAATTAGCTTAAATTGGGACTCAATCTTTGTGTTAGGATTAGGATCACTAAGAGGGGGGGTGAATCAGTGATCTATCAATTAATACTTTTTCTTATTATCTGAATCTTTACTTAAATGCTTCTGTACTAAAATTGAATATCAATGCAAGTAAGATAAATATACACAACACATAACACCATATATGATTATGGGGAAACCCAATGTAGGTGAAAACCCCAGTGGGAATTAGCACCCACAAATATTCTGCACTAGTGTCTTATGATCCTTCTTAGAAGATCCTTAACCCTGTTAGGAGTTGTCTTTACAATATATGAAGTATAGTAACCTTGTTAAGGGTCGGACCCTATTAGGAGTCTTTTATAATAACCCTATTAGGAGTGGTGGACTCACTATCCAAGGACTCACTGTCCAAGAGCACATTGCTCAAGTGGTGAAGGCTACAACCTTTTGGATCTTCGATACAAATTGTATCTGCAAGGTGAACTGTTGTTGTGACACTGCTTGTCTTATCAATTACTTTTGTGTGTTGATGCTTTAACCTCTTGTAAAGCACTACAATAATCTTATCTTCACTCTAAAATCTTCTTCTTCAATATCTATATCATCAACATATGATAGATATATCTTTGTTGCTTTTACACTCTGCTCTACTTTTCTTATCTCTGGCTTCCGCAACTTTTCCCATCACAAATGACCTTCTATAAGTACTTCCTC
>MU227831.1:937180-982588 GCA_018584345.1 Thuja plicata | reverse complement strand
TATGTACTGAACTTGAATATCAATGCAAGTAAGATAAATATACACAACACATAACACCATATATGATTACGGGGAAACCCAATGTAGGTGAAAACCTCGGTGGGAATTAGTACCCACAAATATTTTGCACTAGTGTCTTATGATCCTTGTTAGAAGATCCTTAACCCTGTTAGGAGTTATCTTTACAATACATGAAGTACACTGACCTTGTTAAGGATCAGACCCTATTAGGAGTCTTTTACAATAACCCTGTTAGGGGTGGTGGACTCACTTTCCAAGAGCACACTGCTCAAGTAGTGAAGGCTACAACCTTCTGGATCTTTGATACACACTGCATCTGCAAGGTGAACTGCTGCTGTGACACTGCTTGTCTGATCAGTTGCTTTTGTGTGTTGATTCTTTAACCTCTTGTAAAGCACTACAACAATATTATCTCACTTTGAAAGCTTCTACTTCAATATCTATATCATCAACATATAATAGATATATCTTTGCTGCTTTTACACTCTGCTCTACTTTTCTTATCTCTAGCTTCTGCAACTTTTCCAATCACAAATGACTTTCTATAAGTACTTCCTCAAAGGACATGAACATGTCAGCTTTAGGAAACCTTTTACCATGTATCTTGATCACTTAACTAAGCACGCAACCCTTCATTAATTCAGCTTAACATTAATTATAACTGCTTTACTCAAACCGAACAGACACGTCTTTTCACACAGTCTGCTCCACCAAATTAGCTCTAACTAATTATCCCGGATGAATCAAGTCATGCGCTTTTAACCATTGATTTTTAGGTCACTAAAAATAACTAATCCAAAGGTTCAATTCTTGATGATAAGTGCAAATTCTACGCCAAAACAATCTCTGTCGGCTCTTTCCATGATCTTTGTCCTGTTCTGGCATTCACTAGTTGTATCTCTTCAACTTGTTGTATCTTCTTCATACTTGCAGATCTGATCAGGCTCTCTTAGAATTAGCATGTAAACATACTCATAATATTATCTTCAAAGGTACATATCATTTGGATAACAAATGAACACGCGCTAATCAAAACTATAACAGTCTGTTCCTTGCTTTGTCCTGTTTTTTGTACTTAGCCAATTTTTGATCTTTTGATAATGTGTGCTGACTCCAAAACTTCATATGACTTTGTTTCCATAATGAAAACACTAAATAGAGTCATATACTTCAGTATAGTCAACTTTCCAACACTTTGATCCCATGACAGTATTGTCTTTCATGTACTTCATGCTGAGAGGCAATTTTTCTAAGGCCCTCTCCATTTTGGATCTGATGGCTGCCCTGGTGACCATCGTGGAAGGAAGTTCTAGACTCCCGGTTGGTGAAGATACGGAAGCCTCAGACATGGTGAAAGTTCATTGCTTTGAAAACCTGCAAGGCAAGGTGACTGTTAGAATTTGTAGATAAATAATAATCTGGGATCCAGAGATCTTACGTCCTTTTCCTGAAAAGTTAGTTTAGGTTCAAAATCCTGAAAAGTATATATATAATGCAAACTTAGAAAATTAACCCTTATCCGGGCCCGGCGGTTCCAGCATACTTAATGGGAGTAAGATGTGGGCTTGTGAAGACAAAAGACCCGGGGTCCAGAAAACTAACCGTTGGAAGTTGTGAGCGAAAAGTGAGCCGTCAGGCCCACATGGACATCATGTGGCTATGCAATAAATGGGGAGTTATGGCGACGGCGGTGACAATTGTCTGAATTGAAAAGTATAGGCCACATGGGCAATCTTGAATGCATACGTCGGACATAAATAAAGCACAGAGGCTGACATGACTGAGGAGAGAGAAAACCACCCGGTTGAAACCAGTCGAGAGCCGAGTTTCAACCAGGTGGTATTCTGCCTGGAACAAGCTCGCAAACATGGATGAAAAGTATACAGAGCACAATGAGCTCGACACGAGACTAGATGAATATACACATAATATACACCTAATTTACAGTAGGGCTGAAGTGCATATACATGAAAAAATGGAAGGATATACATTATATACACCAAATATACATATTAACAGACGCAAAGCAGCTACTTACACAAAACTGCGCAGAAAATGTACAACATATACAAAATTTTACACTACATAGAGGGCGGACAACCCTCTGGCAGAGCTGACCCACCAACGGGGGGTGAACCAGACGACCAAAAAATGCATAAACAAAACAGAAATAAAGCAGAACGCAAACCACAAACACAACGAAAAAGTAGAATAATGGAAGAAGAAACAGAGACACCAACCTGGAACCCGAAGAAAGGCAAGGAAGGAAAGGCACCCTAGATGCTTTGCAATAGCCTCTACCTCCAAAAGATCACCAACTAGCATGAAAACAACTTGCAATTACTCCGAACAGCTCTGAATAACTCACACTTAAATCTCACTCAAATCTCTCTAAAATCGCTTAAGTATTTTTAATCGCGGTAACTGTTAAAATGACAGGTGACTCCTATTTATACCCGAGGTGAAAAGAAAGTTACCTTTCCTTCCGCAAACTTTCAAACAGGCAGACCTCCAAACTCCGGGCCCGAGGATTCCAAGTGACCATACCTTCTTATGAAAAGAAGACATCATGGAAGAGAATCCCGGAGTCTGGGGTTCGGCTCCTGGAAAACAAACAACTAACTCTGGGACTGGGCCCACCGACACGAGGGAAAAAAACACAAAGCAAAACCAACACCATGGGAAAGAAACCCTGGAGATAGAAAACAAAGAAACAGGCAAAAGGACAAGGCAAGAGCCAAAAGCAGAAACAAACAAACAAAAAAAAAGGCAGGGACCCAACATTTTGCACACAAAATGTAGGGACGGAGATGCAAGGCATAACAAATGGTGACTATCTGGAATGAATGCCTTAGCACATTCAAGAACTGCAAAATCTCTGGTTAGAAAAATAGGAACAAATCATTACTTGAAGCATCTTCCTTGTAAGGTATGAAACCTCTGAGAAAATTCGGTCATACGCGATCCAATCCGTGATCCTTTCATCAGTGGCGAAGTGTGTGCTTTTTGAAGAAAATCAAGCCGATGACCTCTAGGAGAAGCAGAGAGGAGGCACTAAGTATATCAAATCCCAAAGTCATCAAATCTGCTTGTTTCTCCCAGAGACCAGAGTTTCATCTCATTTCTTTTTTTCTTATTATTTTATACATTTCTGGGTGGGAGGGCGATACTTATTTCACCATCAAGCTTAAGCTTAGCTAAATTTAATGGCAGTACTTCTTTCACCGTTCCACCCACCTCAATTTTTTGAATGGGGGAGGAAAAACTCCAAACCCGAAAAGAATCTTTAAAGGTTCAGACTTGGGTCAATTAACCAGTGCGACCAATCTACCCTCGGTGTGTCTGATTACTTGTTCCTTAGAATTTTAATTTAACTGATTACTAGACTTTAGGGGATAAATCTGATGAAGACTACTCATAATTTGCTACCAAGCTTGCAAAATAACTCTGGATACCAGACCGATTCCATCATGCTAACAAGAGATTCTTAAGTTCATCGTCATGTTAAAGACAACATCCCGGAGACCAGATGTTATGTGAAGCATACCAATCCTCACAAGAGGGAGAGAAAAATGCCGGAACCCGAAAAGGAAGACAAGAAAGAACAAAAGATAATGAAAGAAAAGGGGTGGTCTCGGAGGACGGCCAGCAAGACTATTTACAAAGCAAGGTACATTCCAACGAGGCACCGTGAAAGAAATATTTACAAGCAGGGGAATTTACATAAAATACAACTTTGGGCAAATCAGCCTTATTCGAAGTAATGTTTGAGAAATTGTCCATTGACGGGCAATGGGACAGGTTCTCCAGTCATGGTGTTAAGGTGATAGGTATTTACCCCACAGATTTCTGAGATTAGGTATGGTCCGAGCCAGAGCCATTGGAACTTGGTGTGCTTTTCTTTCTTTTCCCGGGCCTTGTCCCACAACAAGACTAAGTCTGAAATCTGAAAGGCCTTGTATTGGGCTCTTCGGTCAAACCATCTTTTTACCACTGCTTGGTGACGCGCAAAATGTTCAAGGGCTGCATCTTGTTGTTCCTCCATCCGCACTAGATTCAGGAGCCAGACTTCCACAATATTATCCCGTATGTTGAATTGTTGCATAAACTACAAAACTGGGATTTGTAAGTTTATTGGGAATACTGGGTTCTGGCCATAAACTAGATGAAATGGGGACATTTCCAGGGCGGCCTTAATTCAAATGCGATCCACCCAGAGGGTGAACCTTATCTTTTGGTGCCAATCCCAGGGATTCTATTCTAGCAGGTGTTTAATCACTTCAAGTAAATTTTTGTTTGTTGATTCAGCAACACCGTTCCCCTAGGGGTAATAGTTGCTGGAAAAATTTAGAGTGATCTTCCAGTCATAGGTCCATTCAAGTAGTTGCGCTAAAGAAAATTCTAGACCATTGTCACATACTATAGTGAAGGGAATTCTGAATCTTGTGACGATGTTTTCTTCCAGGAATTTTATAACTACGTCTACCGTGTTATTTTTGCAAGGTATGGCTTTAGACCACCAGGTGTAGTAATCAGTTGCAGTTAAGATATATCAGTGGTTGGCAAACGAGTTGGGGTTGATTTTCCTGATAAAGTCAAATGCCCATTGGGCAAAAGAACTAGCCTCAAAGACTGGTTGTAAGGGCATAGCCAGGTTACGCTCACGATGTGCCACAGTTTGGCAAGTATGGTATCTTTGGACGTGAGCATAAACATCTTTAAATATGCAGGGCCAATAATATCTATCCTGAAGGATCTGATGGGCGGTGGCGTCGACTGAGCCATGCCCGGTTCCAAACTGCCCATGGAATTCTTCAATCATTTTCGCAACTTGGTCCCTATCAATGCACTGAAGGTACACTCCCTTGTAATTCTTGCGGTAAAGCACAGAGTTTTTGATCATGAAGTGAGCATTTTTCATCTGTAGGGCGTGACATTTGTTGGGAGGTAACCCCTCTAGGCATCTATTGTTTAATAATAAGTACACCAGGTTGGTGTACCATGGGTCTCGAGTGATAGACTCCACTGTGTAAGTTTGACATTCTATGTGGGGAGTCTCTTCTGCCATCGCTCGACTCAGTCCCTAGCCTTGGACTATCTTCATGGGTTGCATTTCCAATTCATACTCCTAGAGGATGGCCATCCATTTCCCTTGTCTTTCACATAGTTCACTCTGCATCAATAGAGATTTCACAGCCTGGTCCGGGATGATAGCATGCACCTTGCTCTGGAGAATGTAATGCTGAAATTTCTTCACAGCGTGAACAAGAGAAAAGGCCTGCTTTTCCAATGATGAATACCAGACTTCGGCGTTCTTGAAGGGGGAGCTCATAAAAGCTATGGGTCTTTCTTCCCCCTTGACCTTTTGGGTAAATACTGCCGTGGAAGAATGCGGCAAAGCAAAGGAGTAAATGTAAAATGGGAGGGAGTAGTCCGGACTAGCCAGAACGGGTGCCTCCATTATCATTTTTTAATTTAAGCGAATGCCCGCTTCACTTCAAGACTCCACTCAATTTTGGTATCCTTTTTCATCATTTCATTGAGTGGCTTGACTATCTCGGTGAATCCAGTGATGAACCGCTGGAAAAAGTTGATCTTTCCAAAGAAAGATCGCATCTCTTTCTTTCTACTGGGCATTTGCAGATTTAGCAGTGCTTCAACTCTCTCGGGGTCAATGGATATACCCTTCTCAGAGATAATATGCCTGAGCAAATTCCCTTCAGTGACCCCAAATATGCACTTATTGGGGTTAAGGGATATTCTATACCGGTGACATCTCTCGCAGATCTGGGTGAGGTGGGCGAAATGGTCACGCCTGTCCCAGGAAAAGATGGTCAAATCATCCATGTAGATAATTATGCACCGGTTCACAAGTCCCTTGAACGCAATGTCCATAGCCTTTTGAAATGTGGCCCCTGTGTTAATTAGGCCAAAGGGCATCCTCCGATATGCAAACATTCCCCACTTGGTGGTGAACGCCATTTTCTCTCTATCTTCATATTTAACCATGACTTGGTTGTATCTGGAGTACCCATCCAAGAAAGACATCATTTGGGATCCATTCACTATCTGCAACACCTCATCCAACGAGGGGAGAGGGTGATTATCCTTCTTGGAGTCTCTATTCAAATTTTGGAAATCCATGCAAAGGCAAATTTCACCACTCTTCTTCCTAATAGAGGCCAAATTGGCAACCCACATAGTGTGCCAAATTGGAAAGATTATCTAGGCTGACAGCAGTTTCTCCACCTCTTGACAAATCAGAGGCTCGATCAGCGGGTTGACTGGTCATTGCTTTTGCCAAAAAGGCTTAGCATCAGGTTTCATGGGGATGGTATGAGTCATAATGGATGTGTCATACGTCTTCAAATCCTCATATCCCCATGCAATCACGTCTATGTATTCTCAAAGAACTACGAGAATCTTCTCCTTCTCCTCAGGGGAGAAAGAGGTACCAATGTGTATTATCTTTTCTTCACTAGGCTGGCTGATGTTTACTTTCTCAAATTTTCCTCCCTCAGAGGAGGATGACATCTTTTCCCGGCCCCGAGGGTCCGAGTCAAAGATACGTTCAAGCGTGACCATCCCCTTCAGGATGGTGTTGGTAGGTAGGTCCATGATCCCATCATCTTCATCACCCTGTCCAGTATCATCATGGTCTTGTTCCTCCACTATCTGGTCCTCGAAGACACCAACATTGGCCATGAAGGTCAGGATATGTTGATCGTCCTCAAAAACATGAAATTGGGTGACATTATCTGAATGGAAGCGGTGGGGATCATCTCCACAAAAAATATCCCGAGTTGTGAGCCGACCATGGGCTCAAGTGTGCTAGCAGAAACAGCAAGGGCATCCAGGACATAATTCCATTGTCGGGGAATAAGATCAATGCCAAAGGCATCAAAATCTTCAATAAGGCTCCATGCCTAATTGCGGTATGCAGCCAGCCTTTTATCAAGACATGTGTATTGACTCCAGACCTGTTTGACAATTAACTCCGAATCACCCAGAGCCCGGAGGTGGGTGATCCCTTTCCTTAACGTGAATAGGAGTCCAAGGACCAAAGCCTCATACTCCATAACGTTGTTTGTGCAATTGAATTGCAGCCTGTAGGATGCGAGGAAGGATTTCCCTCACGGGTTGATTAATTCTACTCCAGCCCCACAGCCTTGTTTGGATCGGGACCTGTCGAACTTAAGGGTCCACAAGTCGTCACTTGTAGTCTGGAGCTAGGGAGATGGAGCAGTCTTTGGATTGCTTTTGGAAGATTTGGGAGGAGCTTCCTCCTACACTGATTGTGCGTGGGTGAGGTTAGCTTTTGGAGGGGTTCAGAATTGGGATCCCTGGAGAGATGGCACTGAAGGAGTGCTTCCAATAGGAATACTGGATTCTAGGGAATCAGCTATATGTTCTTTGTTCAGTAAGGTGTCAATGTGTCAGGTAGCGACGGAAAGGCAAGGCTCACACTCTAGCTCTGAATGTTTCTGATAGTGCACCCAGCACCAAGTGTCAGACAAGAGTGTAGCAGGGGTCGCTGTGGCACCCTGAGAGTTAACTTCAACCCTCATTTTTTCTTCTAGGTCTTGGATTCTATGCAGGACTATGGGATCCTCCCCGGGGGTGAAATCAAACATTAAAATTTCAAGGGGTTGGTACACCCCGGGGGAAGTCTCAGAGAAGAAGACCTCATTAACCCTCCCAACTTTGGTAAGGACTTGCTTCATCTGGGGCTCACTTTCAACCCAGATTTTGTTTGATTCTCCTTCCCAGGGGAGCCATAAGTGGGAAAAGTCAGTCAAAAAGTATCTGTTCAGGGACTTAGACCAATTCTAACTTAATAACATCCCATAAGTCTCTGGGATGTCCACCACTTGGATATTAATTATGCTGGCTATTCTGGGGTCCTGGATGAGCTGTATCCGGACATTCTTTAATTCTCCCACCATTTTCACAATAGTTTTATCCAATTGGATTACTGCACCATTGGATGGGGTGGGTCAGAATCTGAGATTTTGACATATAGATAAGGGCATGATGTTTCCCAAATCCCCAGAATCTACTAGGAAATTGTGTATGTTCTTACCTTGTATGTTTAGGCCTAGTAGGAATGGAGGATCTTTGTTATTCCCCCGAAAGACGGCTGCGTTGGCATCCTCAAAAGAGACAGTCTTGGGTGGGCGACTAACAACCTCTAGGTTTCCCAAGAGATTAAGAAGAGACTTCTTCTGCTCGGGACAGTTTAGCAAAACCTCTATCAAGTTCATGGAGGTGGTGATTTGTTCTAACACCCTTGTGATGTCAAATCTTCCTCCCAGGAATTGATGGCTTCCCTCGGCCGGGTCTTTCGCTTGATTAGAGTTAGAACCTTTTGGGAGGATAGGCTGGTCAGTTGTATTGTTTCGGAGAGGAGTGTCCTTGGGAGGTGTCGGTGTATAAACTGGTCCTTTACTAGCCTCGCTCCAAGTGTTGTAAGGAGCCCGTGGGTTGGTGAAGGCATTGGCCTCAAAGGTCGGAATTGATTCATCAAAGAATCCCTATAATTCAGATTTTTCTTCATCTTCTCTAGAGGATCTGAAGAAGACGGTCTCACAGGTGAATGCACCATGAGTTGGCTCTTGCACAGGAGGTTCTGGGTGACTAGGATCAGACGATTGTTGTCTGTCCACCAGGGAAATCATGATGACCTTCTCCAGCGTGGCACAGTTTACCTCATTGTAGGATCCTGTGTCATGCAATCTACACCAATTGGTCATGGGTTGGAAGCTTGCGACTGGTGTGAAATGGGATGGTCCAACACCACTTTGATTGGCATTTTGGTTCGGAGGCGGACCTTCGGTGTTTGCATTATTGTTCCATTTCTATTGGTTGGGCTGAGGCCCACTGTTGAAGTTTCTTCCTCTAGCATTGTTGTTTCGTTGGCCGGAGAAAATATTCCCTCTCTAGAAATTTGAATTCTGGGGTGCGTAGGACCCTACCTTCAGTTGACCCATGTCCATAGTCAGGGTGGACAATATTTTCCAGAGGGATTCAACCTCGGCGGTCAGCTGAGTGTTTGTGTCACAATGTGACGGTTGTTGTTGTTGGTTCCCTGGGAAGGCAGCAGTATTTGTCGGAGTCGAGGGCGGAAATCCTCTAGCCGCAGACGACTAGAAGAAAGGCACTCTGGATGATTGTGTTTGTTGTTGTTGGTTCGGCTGCGATTGGTTCCAAGGGAATGATTCCAGACTCGGTATTGCTGGAGTCTGTGATGGATAAACGTACCAGGCCTGCTGATCTATTGGCGGTGGTGAGGGATTCATAGCCATCGTGGGGGCACCCGTTGCCAGATTGGGGTTATATCCCCCAGCGTATGCAGTTCTGCCAGGGATCATGTTAAAGGGTGTACTCTGCCCAATCCCACCTGGGGATTTGTTGAGGCCATGGGACAGCTCTAAGGCTAGGTTGTAAACTTTTTCCAAAGTATCCCAGTCACCTAGGGTGGTTGTTCTCTAGAGGAGAGTGGCAATGAAGGGGTCCATCGCATTGAGATAGGTCTGTATGGTTACTTCCGGGGATGGAATGAAAGGGCCCGTGCACTACTTCAGGGCACACAGGAACTGGTGATTGAATGTTGCAAAGGGTTCATTTGGTTCCTTTCTGATGGAAATGAACTGGCTGTGGGACCAAGATGGGTCCACATGTATGCAAAAGGCAGCCAAGAAGGCATCCTCCATGTCCTACCAACGGTTGATGGAGTTGGCAGGAAGGTTAAGGTGTCAGTTCAGTTCACCCTGTCCCAGGGACAGGGGAAACATCTAGGTCACAACATCTTCATGTTGGATCTAGTGTTGGTTCATGGCATCTTTGTATGCCTGTAAGTGTTCCTCTGCGGTTCGTGAGCCTAGGTGTTCATATCTTGGGAAAATCTTCTCCAGGTGCGAGGGTAAGTCATTGGTTGCACCCAAAAAAGTTTCCATAGGGGACCCGGTATTACCGAAGTATGCAGCCATTTGGGGAGCTGAATTTTGAGCAGGTTGGGCGCTAGTTCCCGGGATTGTCTAGGAAGTTTGGATATTCTGTGGTACACTAGACCTCTAGGCACTAGTGGTTGGTTTTACTTTCGGGGTCTGTTTCTTTTGAGCAGGAGGCTCGAGTTCAACAAACCTTCCGAGGTTAGGGGCTGATCTAAGGATCCTTTCAAATCTCGCTGGGGAAAAATACCCAATCCCACTGAAGGAGTGACTCCTAAAACTATGGCTTGGGGAACCCTCGGGAGCTGTAAAATCATAATATCAAGAGGGGGACGAGTTCATGTCCTCCTTCAAGCACTAGTTTCTGTTGACGGGACTCTTGTGATCGGGTCTGCCAACAGAGGTAAGTTGTCACCGGGTACCGGGGTACCGGCCAACTTTGCCTGTAAAGGTTGTCCAGGGAAATGAGATTCCTTAGGCCTCCAAGCACGTGAGAGTCGGGTCTTGACGATGCGGGGCTCGGTTGGGAGATGTGACTGTTTTTGAGGGAGATAATTGGTTATCTTCAACTCGTTCTCTCTAGGGATTCAAGTAGGTGGGGTTTCTCTAAGCACACATTCACTTAACAAATAAAATGAAAAAGATACCGCAGGGTTAGAAATATTTCATCTACCTATAGTTATGCTAAACATTCAAAACATCAACAATACTCTAACACACTATACTAAATACCAAAGAAACATACAACCATCAGTTCATATTTCATCAGTAGCAAAGGAAAGGAGGTCGTTAATCTACTTTAAGTGTTAGAGAAAAGGACATGAAGAACACAAAGCATAAAATACCATTAACCCAGAAGACAGAATGCCAACAACATCATTGCGAGAACTCTCCCTTCTTCATTAACATTTCTTTCAGCAAGCACTGGTGCATGGTACAATGGTGGCTCCAAGGGAGCATATAACTACTGAAAGCTTAAACTATGGAGCATTGAGCTCTGCAACTGAGAAATGAAAAATTGCTTTGCTATTACTATGGACTACAAAATCATCAATTTCACCGACCCTTGGAATGAGGTCAGACTTATTATTTATACACATACACATCTAACCCTAACACTAACTTATGTTACATTGTACAATAAAATATATTATCTGGTGGTCGGTACTACCTGCGCCACTCTACAAAAGACCTAGAGATGGAATAGGCCTGTCATGTCAGAAGAATAAGATAAGAGAGGTCGAGTGGAAGAATCAGCCTCGAGAAGAGAGCCGATAAGGAGAAAGAAGAAATTTGATTCCCTGGGGATCAAGGCTACATGCATCATAAATGGGAAAAGAGGCACCCTATTTCTGATGTGCCAGGTGTAACGTTGAAGCGCCACCTTGGGAAGACCATCTGTCAGAAAACTTTTTGCCGATCTGACATGCCTTGATGTAGCTATCCACCTTTTAACAACCTTTACTAACTACTTTGAAAGTGACCGGTCGGCCTTGGGGATCGGGACACGGGTCACTGAAAGAATACAAAATGTAGGATCTGAGACTCCGTGATCTGGGAACTTACATTCTGGGATCTGAGAACTTACACTAGTAGGTCGTGCCAGCTTAGTCAGTAACCCCATGAGGTTTTCATTTTTCTCCCATTCTACCTTGAACTTTTGAGCTTCTTTTTCATAGCGAGCCTCTACTCCCTTGGCTGCTTATTTCAATAGGTCCAATTCACCATATTTTCCTCTCTTCCCCAGTGATACCTATGTGACGCGATTACTGCAACTGTTTCTCCACCGGCTTGGTTTGAAGAGTGTGAACCGTCTGGGAATTCTTAACTTTAGGCGGATTCTATGCCTGAGCCATCATCTCCACCAAAGAAAGATGGGCTCTAGGTGTTGATGGGGCCTTTCTCTTTCAAGATTCTATCAACCATTATGGCGGGCGGGGTGGCTTTACAGCCAAAATTTACTCCTGTGACTTCTCCCCGATATCCTGTTGTGCCCCCTCAATAGTATGAGCCTTGTCTGGCTCTTTCCCTGTATCTTTTGTCTCACCAACAACATCTACTCCGGTGATACCTGTGTCCTTTTCCCTATCTATATCTTTAGCAATATTTGGGTCCTCATCGGTTCTCCCAGGGTTTTCTTCTTCTTCATGTTGGTGTTCTTCCTCAGCCTCTATTGTTGGGGTGTCTTCTTCTATCGGTACATCTTCTGGTAGTGGAGGAGGCAACGGGCCAAGATTCAATGTTTGAGCCGCAATTATTACCTCCCCAAATTTTACCTTCGAGAGCGGCTTTTGGAACACGACAGTTGGGGTCATAGTTGTTCCCGTGGGTCTTGTTTCCCCAACCGATGCCATTTGTTCACTTTTATTTTGTTGGCCTGATACTCCCATATCTTGTATTTTTGGGACTTAGGAGGCCATCTCTTGCTCTGCTCCCATTTCTTCTTCTATTTGTTCCTCCTGCTCCTACGCAGGTTCCTGTTGTGGAGCTTCCTCCTGCTCCAGGATTTCTACCTCTAGCTATACGACGTCCCCCTGCAAATTCCAAAACTCGTCAGTTCTGAATACATCATCAAATTCTTCTTGAGGGGGAGGATTTGTAGGGATGTGAGTGGGCTCTGGTTCTTTCTTCGGCTCTGGGGAGTCAGAAAAAAGGATTTCTACTTGTGGGATTTGTGGCATCCCGAGCTCTGGTTCTATCTTTGGCTTTGGATTAAGCCTTTTCTTCAGCCGGGTAACCAAAGGAGGCCCCGCATCCCTTAGGACCGCCTGCTCCACTTCTGCATCCATTCATGTTGCTCTGACCATTAATGCTGCTAATGTAGGGGAAGAGGGAGGACAAAAAGGTCTAGTCATGAGCACTAGGGTGGCCAACCGTGTGATTATCCTATCCTTCATCTGCTGGGAGGCCGCCAGCGATTGTTTCAATTGCTCCTTTATGGGGGTCTCCTGTAGAGTTGAAGTTTCCATTATTCTTTTTCCCCTATCCTCTCCCTGTGAAGAGGTTCCGGCCCCAGAAGTTAGCCTTTTTATTGTTGGGGCGGCCCTGCAAGTACTCCCGGGGCATACTCTCTTAAAGTATTTGTGGCTGCACTCAACCACATTATGGGTGATTTCTTTGATGGTAGGCCCCTCCTGGGCATTCCAGTCTACTGGTGGGAGAGCCAACTTATCAATCCCCTTTGTCTTGTACTAAGGATCTATTGTGGGTCCGGCGTCTGAGAAGTCATTTGGAAATTTTTAGAGCTTCAACCTTTCCATCATCCCCATAGTCATCCGGACGTAATGTCAGCTCTGAACTTCAACATCATCCTGGAAATCTTCTCACAAATCCTCCATGTGATATAGGTGGGGCTCTGATGCCCGGGGAAGTGCCACTGCAATTTTTCTCAGCCGATCAAAGTTTTTTCGCGCTAGATAGAATTCGGCTAAGTTTAGGCTCTTAAGCTCGTTGTCTGCCTCCTTGGCTATGGCCAGACTGCATGAGTAATTCCCACAAGTGATTGGGAATGGAACATTTGTCACCTTTTTTAAGGCATACAAGGTGTGCAGCTCCAATATTTGCCTGCAATATTCCAAGAGAATTATCTTGTTCCCACAATGTTTGGGCAAAAAGTAAGGCTTCCCGGAGAAGCCGGTTATCCTTATGTAGGTGTGTTGCTGGAATTGGATGTAATAATGGCCATAACTTAGACCAGATCCATTGCCTCCTTAGAGAGGTGGTACCCTGCATCCTGGATAAGTGTGAAGCAGGTTGTAGTAGACAAAGGCATCGTTCACCCGGCAAAAACTGGGGAAACTAGCCTCCCATTGAATTTGTGGGAAATAATCCCAGGGAGCCTTCTGACCTGGGCCGATCTCAAGTACACCTGATGTGAGTAGCCTGTTGGTGACGGGTCATTGGTGCACTAAGGCCAAGAGAACATAAGAGGTCATGTAGAATTTGCACTTCTAGACCACCTGAAGGAACTGAGAATCTACATGGTTAGAAATAATGGCGGCCCAATCAAAGTACTCCCCGCCGGTGGTGATGCCAAGCAAAAATTAGTACATCCACCCTATGAATTCCTGGGCATGGGGTTTCCCGAAGATCTGGCATAGTGCTATCATCCCCATCTGGATACTTTCTTTAAATTCAGACCAGGGAATCTCTAGTTTCATTTTCTTTGGGTCCCTCTTCAGACTCTTGAGCCAATGGTTGTTCATGTATTGTCAGGCTGCGACCTTCGGCTGCTAAAATTAAGCTAAGGCATCAGCTCTGGTAACGAAAGTTGGGTTGTCAAACTGAGGAATCCCCAAACCCACCCGAAAAGTAGCGGCGTTGAGAGACACCATTGGGGTAGGATATCCGGTCAGGACCGGGGCTGCGAGCATGACAGCCCAGATGGAAGAGTTGTAGTGTGCTGCAAGTGTGAGAATGAGCTTCGGGGCCTGCACCGAGCATGGGAAACAGGCAGCCTTCAGGATCCCAAAATCCCCAACGCTGATCGCCAGCGGATCCCCAGACTATCGCTGAATGAACATTATCTTAACCAGGGCCTGCATCTCGACCTACATTCCGATGCTGGTGTCGGTAATTAACTGAACTTGTGACTCAATCTTTGATCCCATGATGGCATTGTCTTTCAGGTACTTCATGCTGAGAGGCAATTTTTCTAAGGTGCTCTCCATTTTAAATCTGATGGCTGCCCTAGTGACCGCCATGGAAGGACATTCCAGACTCCCAGGTGGTGAAGATGCGGAAGCCTCAGACATGGTGAAAGTTCATTGCTTTGAAAACTTGCAAGGCAAGGCGACCGTTAGAATTTATAGATAAATAATAATCTGGGATCCGGAGATCTTACGTCCTTTTCCTGAAAAGTTAGTTTAGGTTCAAAATCCTAAAAAGTATATATATAATGCAAACTTAGAAAATTAACCCTTATCTGGGCCCAGGGGTTCCAGCATACTTAAAGGGAGTAAGATGTGGGCTTGTGAAGACAAAAGACCTGGGGTCTGGAAAACTAACCGTTAGAAGTTGTGAGAGAAAAGTGAGCCGTCAGGCCCACATGGACGTCACGTGTCTATGCAATAAATGGGGATTTATGGTGACGGCGGCGCCAACTGTTCAAATGCATGAAAAGCGTAGGCCACATGGGCAATCTTGAATTCATACATGGGACATAAATGAATCACAGAGCCCAACATGACTAAGGAGAGAGAAAATTGCCTGGTTGAAACTAGCTGATAGTTGAGTTTCAACTAGGTGGTATTCTGCCTGGAACGAGCTCGCAAACATGGATAAAAATCAGACAGAGCACGACGAGCTTGACGTGAGACCAGATGAATATACATAGAATATACACTCAATTTATAGCGGGGTCAAAGGGTATATACACAAAAAAAATGGAAGGATATACATTAAATACACCAAATATACATATCAACAGACGCAGAGTAGCTGCTTACACAAAACCGCGCAGAAAATGTACAACATATACAAAATTTTACACTGCATAAAGGGTGGACAACCCTCTGGCAGAGCTGACCCACCAATAGGCGGCGAACCAGATGACCGAAAAATGCAGAAAAAAATAGAAACAAAGTAGAACGCAAACCACAAACACAACAAAAAAGTAGAACAATGGAAGAAGAAACGGAGACACCAACCTGGAACCCGAAGAAAGGCGAGGAAGGAAAGACACCCTAGACGCTCTGCAATAGCCAAAAGATCACCAACCAGCATGAAAACAACTTGCAATTGCTTCAAACAGCTTCGAATAACTCGCACTTAAATCTCACTCAAATCACTCTGAAATCACTTAAGTGTTTTTAATCGCGGTAACTATGAAAATGATAGGTGACTCCTATTTATACCCGAGGTGAAAAGCAAGTTACCTTTCCTTTCGTAAACTCTGGAATAGGCAGACCTCTAGACTTCGGGCCTAAGGATTCCGTGTGACCATACCTTCTTACGAAAAGAAGACATCGTGGCAGAGAATCCCAGAGTTCGGGGTCCGGCTCCTAGAAAAGAAACAATAAACTCCGGGACCGGGCCCAGTGACACGAGGGACAAAAACACAAAGCAAAACCAACACCGCGGGAAAGAAAACCCGCACACAAAATGTAGGGACGGGGATGCAGGGCATAACACATCTCTTGTATGATCTCTTATGTACTCTGCAATAGTTGATCTGGTAAAATTGTTTGATGTGTTTCCTACACAATGACCTGTTCCTGACTTGGTTGATCTTTTTTAGTATTCTCTATACTAACTTTATCATCTTCTTTTTCAATAGTAACTTATACTAACACTTCATGTTTCTCCGATGGTTTCTTAGGTTCTTCCATATCATCCTCTATAGTAATTACATTTATCTTCGCTGGCATATCGGTTTCATGTGGTGCATTACTGATTGTTAGAGTAATTAGTTAGTTTCATTACTCTTTTTTCACTTAAGCTATCTCTTAGGTGCATATAATTAATATTTTATATTAATTATATTGCACAACCTAGTTTTTATGTTTAAGGTTTGTTCACCTTTATAGGTTGAACTTTATAATGTTTCTTTCATAACTTAGGGAATAATATTTTGACTCTTCTTTTGAGCATCTCTGAGTTCTACTTTTTTATTCTCATACTTCTTCTCTGTAACAGGTCATTTGCATGCAGGTGTATTCGGGTTCTGTAGATTTGCATTTATTAAATCCTACATGGTATCAGAGCCACCCTGTCGCTGCCTGGTTTGAAGGTTTTTTGAATCTGAGATCCGAAGATGAAAGCCACAGCTTCTCTAGGTTTTTTTTGTCATTTTGAAGGAGGCACCGATTTTTGGAGTACTTTGAGCCAAAATGGACTCCACCATCGCGCTCAGAAGGCCCAAGAGAGTCAAAATACATATAAAGTTTGACATTTTTTGTCATAGTGACCTCTGGCAAAAAAATTAAGCCTCCCAGGCCGTACAGCACGCATTTCAAAAAAAAAAATTTTAAAAAAAAACAATTTTTAAATTATTTTAGGGCTGCCAAAGCGCACCTCCCCCGCCGCCACCGCGGCCCGGCCCCCCATCGGCGCGCAGCATAGCGGCCACCGCAACCACCCCCGGCGGTGCTGTGCCTGGGAACTGCCCAGACTCCACCTCCACCAACGGCCATCACCGGCACCAGCCTCCGGCCTGCCACCTCTGCCAGCAGGTACGGTGCTGACGTCACTATTGACATCAGTAACCAGAATTTTTTTTCGGCAGAATTTCAAATTATTCCAGCATTTTTTCCATTTTTGTGGGGACCGGAAAAAAAATTTGGCAACAGGCGACGGGCGTCAATTTTTTTTCGGTGGACAGTGACGGTCGTTTGACAGTCAATTTTTTTCCAGTGTCTGGTTTTTTCCAGGGAGCTTGGTTTTGGGGGGTACATGTGTCTTTTTGGTCCTACAGGGCTCATACAGACTCAGATTTTCAACTTCTTTATATTGTTGGAAAGCTCTTTCTGAGCCCATCTCTCTCGTGCAGGTCTCATTCACTAATTTTTCCATTTGCTTGCCAGACTTTGCAGTCAAAGTTGCACCTTCTTCTGTGCTCCTGTTCTGCCTCTAGAACTCAGGTTTTTTTCTCATTTTTTGTGCTCTCTTAGTATTTTGTGGTGTATGGGGGATAGTATTATACATTGTGGGGGTTGCATTTTAATTTCTGCACTTTACTTCAGAAAGACCCTTCTGCTTCCGTCTTCTTCTTTCAATGTCGGACACTTCAATGTCCCGACTAACACCACATAACTACCACACCTGGAAAGCTCACATGACCAGGCTACTTATGTCACGTAGCTTATGGTCATGTCTGGATGAGAACCAACCTATTCTACAGCATCCTTTTGAGGCTCTTCAACACAGAAATAAAATGGATGAAGCCATGGGCTTACTGGCACTGAATATTTCTGACAGTCTCATGTTTCACCTGGAGAATTTGAACACTCCTCGGGCTATATGGAACAAGTTTGCAGATTTGTTTGGCACAGTTAATGAGTTCAGGGCACTTTAGCTTGATGCAGAGTTGACATCCTTGTCTCTTGACAGTTTTTCCACCATTGAGGACTTCTTGATGAAGTTCAATTCTCTCCGTTCAGATTTACAGGGATGTGGGAAGACCAAGTCAGATAATGAGTGTATTTTTTTTATACTCTCAAAGCTTTGCAGATAGTTTTTGATCTTCTCCTCCACCTTCTATTCCACTATGGATGCTTTGGGCCCTCGGCACACTATGCCTTCCTTTGAGACCTTTTGTGATTGATTAACTCAAGAATAGTCAAAGATTCAACAGCTGGATAGTTCTTCTGACTCTATGAGCCATGCTTTGGTTGCCCACTCATCTTCATGGAAGCCAGAGCAGAAACAAGCCTCACCATCTACTCGTCAAAAGGAGAAATCAAAGACTAAAAAACCCTCATGTTCCTATTGTCAGAAGGGAACACATGATGAGTCACTTTGCTATCAGAAGAAGTTTGATGGCTATGAGAAATAGATTGCGGATTTGCAAGCTCTCCTTCAGAAGAGAAATGTTTCCTCTCCATCCTCTTCTGGCTTGCAGGGGTCTCCTTTTCAGTCTTCTACCACATCTTCTTCATCTAGACAGGATCTTGGAAAGGTTCATGCATTATGGGCTTCTGCTGCATCCCCTTCATAGGTCCCTTGGATACTGGATTCAGGTGCTTGTCACCATATGGCATCTTCTTCGGAGATCTTCTCTTCTCTTGCGGCTTCTCCTATTCCTCACATTCTCATGGGGAACAACACTGTTATGAAAGTCTATGGGAAAGGTTTTGTAAGCATTCAGGATGGCACATTCAATGATGTATTGTATGTTCCATCTCTATCTGCAAACCTTCTCTCGATTCATCAGATTACTCTTAGTGGGTTAGGGAAGACAGTTGATTTCATGGCAGATTAAGCCCTCATCCAAGATAGTGGGACAGGAGGCATTGTTTCTATAGGGACAGTTGATCATTCCACCCGTCTCTACACCTTCACACATTTTGGTCCACCATCTCCATTATCAGAGCTCATCTCTCCTCTTCCGCGAGAGCATCATGTGGTGCAGTCAGGTCACTTGAACCTCTGTGTTGTTCTTGAGACCACTGCTGTGACTGCCACACCACATCTTGTTGAGGTTTCTTCTCTTCAGCAGGACTCTTCCTCAGCACTGCCAGACCCTCCAGGTCCATTCATCAAACCACCAGGTGCAGTTGTTGAGGATTCTACAGAGGACACTCATCTCCTCTATCATGATAGTGTTAGCGCACCTGTCATACCACTTGCATTGGGGATTCCATTTCAGGATCCTCATGTCTACTCCTTTGAGCATCAGCTCGGCCTTCCTGTGACACCCCATCTTTTGAGATTACCTCTTCACTGCTCACTGTCTTTCACTCCTTTGCATTGGAGTCACAGTGGTTTGTTCATTGATCCAGGGGTTCTTTCATTCTAGGGGGGCTTTGGAGCCTCGACCCTCTCTCACAGGGGGGTTGGCAGCACGCATTGTACTCATGGCTTTGAGAGAGTCTCTTGAAGTCATTCTTTGTCTTTTGCTTGCTTTTATATCTCTTTTTGGAGAGGAGTTTTTCCCACTGGGTTTTCTCCTTTGTCTCCGGTTTACAGAGATTTCCTTGTATTGGGTACCTGATCAGGCCTTGTTGTCGGGACCCACTTTTCCTGCTTTCATAGTTGTGCTAGGTTAGCTTACCTCCTGAGCTTCGCTTAAGGGGGGTGTTAGAGTAATTAGTTAGTTTCATTACTCTTTTTTCACTTAAGCTGTCTCTTAGGTGCATATAATTAATATTTTATATTAATTATATTGCGCAACCTAGTTTTTCTGTTTAGGGTTTGTTCACCTTTATAGGCTGAACTTTGTAATGTTTCTTTCATAACTTAGGGAACAATATTTTGACTCTTCTTTTGAGCATCTCTGAGTTCTGCTTTTTCATTCTCGTGCTTCTTCTCTATAATAGGCCATTTGCATGCAAGTGTATTCGGGTTCTGTGGATTTGCATTTGTCAAATCCTACACTGATTAGCTCACTTACAATAAATATATCATCAATATTTGAAGTACTTGCCTCTTAATAGACTTGAATCTGTTCTTCATTTAATACTTTCTTCCATATTTCAGTGATGTCATGCTCCAGTATTGACTCATCATTGTCTAGAACTAAAGCCTTCAATGTCTTTGTCCTGAACTCTTTCTTGTACTTCTCCATTTATACTTCTATATCATTCTTTGATAGCTTAGGTAGAAATTTCTTTAGTATTTATGTTTGAATTTCCTCAACTCTGTGATGCACTGAATCCCATATGATCAATATGTTCTCATATAGTTTGTTTGGGAACATTATCCTTTACATATCCAGGAGATTTTTTATACTTCAGAAAATGTTGAACAATGGTGTCTTCAATCATTTACTTATCATCCTTTAAGAATTTAACAAATGTAGTGGGATTGATTCTCCCAACTAATCCTATATCTGTAATATATTTGGTCATTTCTATAGGGTTGGTAGGAATTCTTAATTGCTTTCATCCTAATCTCTTTCCCCATGTCATAATCTCTTTTTCTTATTTTGTGTCCTCTTATTTTGTATCTTTTTTCTTTAATGTGGCTGGGGGTGTCTTTAACTGACTTATGGTTGTTCTCCTAGATGATACTTAAGGTTGCCTATTTGTAGGATTTTTCATGTTTGGAGTTACCTCAATCTCCTTTACTTCTTCGTCGATAGTAATTGGTGTAGTTAGTTTTGTTCCTTCTTCACTGATATCAATCTCTTGATTTGTTGGTAGGGCTTGTGCTTCTATAGGTTTATCTCCATGCTTCATCCTTTTCCATGTGACTGATGTGGTAGGGAGCTCTAGGGACGTCACTTATTGCTCCTATGTTCCTTCTATCTATGTACTACTCTCACCTTCACCGCTTCCATTTTTTTTGTTAACTTATTCAACATATGTTCTTTCTTTTTCATAATTTTTGGATTCTTGATATCTAATGTAATTCTTTTTTAGGCTTCTTCGTATGTACCAAATCTGTTAATAGTTGTATCCTTCGGTTTCTTTAGAATGTATTCAGTGCATCTAACTATATCTTTCTCTATCACTTCATAACCAAATTCTGGGACTCAAGATGTTCTTGGTTCCACTAGTTGGATCCTACAAGTGTCAGTGTCTACTTGAAAACATATAGAATCACTATACTTCTCTACTGCCGATGGGGGTATCTGATAGCATTCTTTCGTTTTAATTTGAAATTCCTTGAAGTATCCCCACATGATCTTATTGAATTCATATCCTAGTTTCTCAATATAATTGTTGATTTGGTAAATAAGTGGTATGTTTGTATTCCAATTTACTTCACCTATGTTCCAAGATTGTGTTGAACTTGAGCTTTGAACTTCAAAGTTCAAAGTTCAAAGTTCAAGGTTTGAAGGTTCAAGATGTATGGTTCAGATTTGCAAGACTGAAATTGAAGGTTCAAAGTTCAAAGGTTCAAAGTTCAAAACACAAGCTCATCAGTTCAGAATCATATCATTGGTTCAAGTTGGAAGGAGGTTTGAAGCCCATCCCAAAATTTAGAACTGCATAAGGGGAAATAAAAGGAATCTCAATGTTGACATCAAAACACAATATGTTGAGTTTGGGGTTATAAAGTAGAGAAGAAGATCTTAATTTATTATTCCTCGTATGTAAAGAAGCCAATACATTATTGAAAATGGGTTAAAAGAAAAAATAACAAAGGCAGGTAATTCTGGTTGTAGAAGAATCACAGCTTCCTTGTATGATACCAAATGCCTATATAGAATTCTGTCATGGATACAGTCAGTCCTGAATATCCGTACACATTTGTTCAGTAACAACTCTATCGAAGAGGATGTAATCTTGCAATGGAGTTGGCCTCATTTCGGGGTCTATGTAATAGACATCTCGGCTTGACATATTTTTGCACACGGTCACATGTTGGTCATTTGTTTATCGGTGGGAGAAATCTCAATAAAAACAAATACAACCTCATTCGCCCAAAATGAATTGCGTAGGCTGGCGTGTGTATACAAAGATGCACACTATGCATGGGATTTGTTTGACAGAATGCTCACGAACATGAAGGATAGCTCAACCATGGTAATAGCCCATCCTTTCTATCATTCCACAGTACAAAATATTAATGGGAGCCCGTATATGAAATCGGGTCATTAGAACCTTAAAAGGCTATGGAACTGAATGTTCAGTTCACAATCCAAAGCATATAGAATATATCAATATTCACATCAGAAACTGATGAGAATGCTCAAATGCAGACAGGGACAAATAGGCATACAAAATTCTTTTGACAACATGTTCAATGATAATAATGAAGGAATCCAACGCATGTGGTGTCGGTTCTCCATGCATAACTATTAAAACATTACTCAGGCCCATATCTCACAGATGCAGAGAAGCATACATTGGATAGGCAAATCAGTCTTTCAAAGAACCGATTGTGAGTTTGTGAAATGGCTTGGAATAACAATCGGGCTTTGCCCTGCGTCGAAACTATTGAAGGAGTTCTCCTACACACAGTGGACATTTTCAATGCAACACAGACAGCCCATGCAAACTGTTTGACAGAATGTCAACCACAATTTTTCTGCGAATATGCTCCGATGGAAGTGATCTTTGAATGGCCACATCGCTAATAGCACATGGAATTCATTCTAACGAGCAATCCAGCCCGTATTCACCTTACACAACGTCACTGCCCGACTGAGATTAATGGAAAGGTGTTCCACGATATGCTCTGCAGACCCTATATGTTAATGCAATGATGTCAAGAAACACACAGTCTCTATCTCCTCCTTGCAGGCTCACTTTTGAATGAACGATAAGTTAATTGGGGAGATTGTGATTTCAAAAGAAAAAGGCAAGATAAATAAGAGCTTCCTCGTCTATGTAGAGAGTCTATGCTTTGTATTAGTGCTAGAGACTCGTGAGATTTAAGGATGGGCGTTTATTGAAAGATAAATATGATGAGTCGTCGTCATCATATGCCACTTATCCAAGAATGAGTACACTCAATTGTTCATTCGATGGATATCCTTCTTATTACCTTCGAATCCTTAAGGTTTAGGGGAACATAAAGCCACATTAAGTGAAAAGAAAGATAATCCTAAAAGAAAGAAGGGAAAGCATTTATTAAAACTGATAAAAGTCATCTGAAAGCAATGAAGATAAATATGCAACAGAACATCAAGGCAAGGCAGGGGTTCTTCTTTTCTGCAAGTCTGTGGGCTATGGGGAGGAGAATATAGTTTTCTGATTTTGATTGTAACAGAGAAGGGGAATAGGAGGAAATTTATTTGTTTTCATTTTATTTTTCTGGTAGCTTGACAGTATGGTAGAGGCAAAATAATCGTGTAGTTATTATGCTTTGTGTTTGAAATGATGAGTAATGGATATCTATCAGATCTTGAAGTCTAAATATCTGTTTCTTGGATTGTAATTGATCTTGTGGTCATTTCTTTTCTATTTCAAACATTTTTCTATATAGTTATGCCAAGTTAATAAATCTGTCGGTTTATGTACTCACATTTTGTAGATTGAAGCATTCAAGTTCCTTCAAATTCTCTGTCATAAGGAGGAATTAGTGAGTAATCTTGTGGTTATTTGTTGGTTTTACATTTAATTTCTCACGTATGTAAATGCATTCATTTCATAGTGATGAAATGAATGTCAATAGCCTTCGTGTATTTAGGTTAAAGACATAACCCACTTTTAATTCATTATAAATCTTAGGAGGGAGTTGTACCTCTCAATTCAGAGGAAGATTATCAATTCAATGATAATCTATCCAACTATTAGTATTCTTTGTTCTTCATGCTGGGCGTCTTGAGTCATTCTTTTTATCTCTTTTCGAAGGACAAATCTGTTTACTAACACCAGGAAATAAATTCTTAACATAAAAGTATAAACAAATAAGTAATGATCCAGATTTAACCTCTTGTTTGCGATATTTCTTCAATCTCTTCATATTGGAAAATAATTGGTTCCACACCATCTCTGATAAATCATAATTCTTTCCCAATTTCTCTATCTCATAAGCTGCATACATAGCACTACCTGGTACGTTGTTAGATCGACTACACTAATAAATTTTGTAACTGATAATCATTGTTTCAAATCGTGTTTCCAAGTCCTTAACTTTGTAAATTCTCATTTTATGTCCATCCTTAGATGTTTCAGTTATTTTTCTCATCTCTTACATGTTGCTTACTCGTAGGATACATTCTTTTCCTTTGGCTGGTAAACCAGTGACCATATGAATTAGGTCTTTTGTTATCCTGATTGGTCTATCCTTATTTAACCATTAAAATTCATCATGCACTCGACTCAAAACGTATCTAATCCAATCTTCATTGAAAAATTTGTGTTAATCCTTTCAACTCCAAATGCTTGTGTTCATCTTTCAATACGTTATTTTCACATAGTTCATCAAAATATACCCTTTTGATTTCTACATCACCCAACTCAACAATTTTATTGTGAATAAATGTTCTAATATCTTCAATCAACATTACCCTTGGTTGGCATTTCTAGGTAAGCCTAAGGCCAAGTCCGATTGTACTCTGGATCTTGACACCTGGGTTTACAACAAGATCCATAGTCTTAATGGAAAAGTGGCTAGTCTTTTCAAGTACCTAGATAATGAGATCAGTGAAAGGAAAAATCTAGAAGAGAAAGTGGGTGAGATTCTAGGTAAGCTCAAGGCCCATGAAGACAAGATTATTGACATCCTTAAGGAGAGTGATGAAAAAATGAAAATTATTGTGCAAGATGTTAATAGGATGTCAAAGGCCATGGATAAAAAAGAGACTGTGAGCATGGGGAATACTGAGCTAGAAGCTAATGGTGGTCCTGGTAAACGCATGCGTACTATTTTGAAGAAGAGAATCCAAGGTGTTGTCTCTATTTCTAATTCTTTGAAGGACACGGGTGAAGAAATCACCATAATTGAAAATCAGGTGGCTCAGGTTCTGAAGGAGTTATCCTAGTGTCTCCCTCTATTTTTGTGTCTTCTCGTATTGTGGGTTTATGTCAACTATGTTTTGTTTTGTCCGTTTCTCATTGGTTGTTGGTCGGTGCTATTGGAAATGTCTTTTCCATCAATTGATCTTTTTTTGTGTCCTTTAAGAAATTATCTTTAAATATCTTTTGTAATCTGATGTAAGGGGTTTTGGGTTCCCTCAAAATCTATTTTTTCTTAAATCAAAAACATTACCCTCGGTGATAACGATGATAGGGCTTTGGTGTTATCCTTTTATGCTGCCTTCAGGGGGCACAACTTAAACTCAGGGATTGGCTCATCATTGATACTGACAACTATTGGATTCACAATCTTTGCTGCCATTGTGTTCTGCAAAATACTCTTAAAAACTTCCAACGTCCACTAAGACTTCAGTTAGGGCTTTCCTATAACTCTGTTAGCTAGGGTACGAAAATACTCTAGATCACTTCTACAATAATTCTCACTGATAATTATTCACAATAGATTTCTCTAGGCTCTTTGGATACTACTCAAATGATTTCTTTAGAAAAGTAGGGTAGCAAATGAATAGATTCGACACATATTTATTAACCAAAAAGTGCTCGAACGGTTATTATGATAATAAATGCTCTCAACAGTAACTTGTCAACCAATAGCCATTCCTTTTCTCTAATAACTAAATTTTTCACCGATAACTATATTTCTTCAAAATTATAAAGCAATAATATCTACTACTAATTAATTTTAGTATGACTTCTATTGCATCTTTTTATGTCGATATAAGATTCAATCATAACCTTTCATAAAGGGACAAATAGATTTAGCAATTTCTTTTGGGTCCCTAAGCAAAACTTACTTTCTTAGTTTGATGATGAATTCCCTACGTCATTTGACACAAGGGCTTCCATTGATGTTACGTCAGCTTCCTTCTTTACCCATACCTACTTCATGTCATTCTTCACTTGATGTTGATTCACTATTTCTTTTCCTTTTTTATCTTCATCTCTGACTTGTCAGTTATTTCTGTCTTGTTGCTACCAACAGTTTTGTGATATATGTCCATATTTATGACAAATGTAACATACCATTCCAGTTGATCTCCATGGTCCAGAATTTATATTAATGACAAATGTAACATACCTTCAATACAAAATACATTTAATATAGTAAATATCAAATGCATAGTCAGTGCTCTTGCATAGTCAAAGTATAGACTATCAATAACAAAAATACAACTTTGATTTCCTGGAGTCCAAGTCATACTCCCTTATTCTTCGCTGGTGTCCAACTGCTCTGTATCGTTGTTCTCTGCTGTCTGTCAGTATTCAAATCCTCATAACTCTCCGTACAGTTATCCAAAACCAATTTGATCTTAGGTGTATGTCAGACATACTCCATACTGTCTTCCACTAAGCTCGCATGCCTTCATTCATCGATCTTTGTCTTCGACATCCAAAACAATACTGTATCTCTATTTCTGTACTTAGTTGAATTTGGACATACCAAAACTTAACTTCAAAACAATCGATCTCAAACCTAGATGTGTTGCCATAAATGACAACCAAAAAGTGAATCACATTACCCAAATTGATCACTTGCTAACAGTTTTGTGCTATATGTCCATATTTATAACAAATGTAACATACCATTCCAGTTGATCTCCATGGTCCAGAATTTATTCTTGGATTTATCATTCTACATCATTCATATTTATGTCCATATTTACTGCATGTGTAACAGTAACCTACAAAGCTTCCTTCTAATGATGTGATGTTAGGTCTTCATCTACATTATTTTTCCAAATGTCCAAACTTATTGAAATTGTAGTAATTTCCATGAAAGTGTGTACCTTTGATTGATCTACTTCTACAAACATGTTACGTGTGACCAAACTTTCTAGAGTTGTAGTATGTAGGTTTCTTACCATGTGTACTGATAGGTTCCTTTGGCTCTTCTAATTGATTCCTAGTTACTCATATTAAAGATTTGCCAATTTCAAATTTGTTGTCACCAATATAACCTATGTCGGTTTTGTCTCTCATTCTTCTTGGGTTTTTCAATTGTTCATCCGCATTCTACATGCTTTGCTCAAACTTAGTGAATTTTTCATTAACCTTTTTCTCAACTTTCAAATTGTTCTTCACGTCTTCAACTTCCTTTCTCATATTTTCATTCTCGATAAGTTATGTCTATTTTATTCACTTATAATGCTCAAAAATTCATTCAGTGTATTGTTCTCATCTTGTAACCTCTAAATAATGGCATCCTTGTCTCTGATAGATTTCTCAAGATTTTATTTTCCAGTTTCAAGTTCTTTTGGGAATCTTTTGTTGTCTGCATCTTTTCCAATACTTCACTCATTCTCAAAGCTTGACATTCAAGTTCCTTTTGGGCTTCAGTTATATCATCTTCCAAGGCAGTGTTCCTTTCCATCAATTCTTCAACTGTTGCATCGACTTCTTCAATACTTGTACTATTTTCCAAGAGCTCTTCAATGTTATCTAGTGTTATCTGGAAATTTTCCAACAGTTCTTTCTTTTTGGTGAAAGAGTGTCTCAATTTCATCTTTAGATCTTCAACTTGTTCCAAGGCTTCGTCCAATGCTACTTCCATTTGCTTCTCTCTCTTATACCTTTCCATATTCCAAGATCTACTCTCAAGATGTTAAAATTCCCTCTAGATAACAAAGCTCCAATACCAATTCTTAATTAAGAAGATTATTTACTAAGAGGGGGGTGAATCAGTATTGACAAACGTCTACTACTTTTTCACTTCAAACAATTAACCATCAACCGATAATAACATTAACCGATAGTGTCCATAGTATAACTGATATGTTGTAACTGAAAATCATAAACTAAATAATAGTAATGCCAAATTAGATCCACACATCCATAATACATAGATTTTGGTTACGCAAAAACCCGTGATTAGAGGGAAAAAATATGGTTGGGATGGCACCCACAACTCTTCACTGCAGATAAAACAATTTACCTGATAGGGCTACAATATGTCACCTTCTAAGAGACTCACCCAATTAGGAGTGATTGATACATTTTTAAGTGTGTCTTTAGTCTTGTTAGACTACTCTATTAAGAGATTTAATCTCGCCTATATGGCATTCACCATGTTAAAGGATTTACAAAAGTTCATACAATAACAAACTTAGCAGTCTTGTTAGAGACTACCCAATTAAGGGATTTTACAATACCTTGTAGAAACTATTAGGATTCTTTACAAGATAGTAATGACATGTATACGCTTCCTTATAAAGTTGTTCAGATCCCTTAAGCTCACAATCTATGTTCTATGTTCTCCTCTACTTTTGATTTGCTTCTCTGCTCAAAATTGTCCTTGTAGCTTCTTCTCTTCAACAACTCTCTAATTTGTTCATGTTGGATGATATCAGATTTGGGTACTACTGATGCTATTGATATTCGTGTTTTTTCACTGATGTCAACATATGTTTATGTGGGAGTGAACAGACTGTTTATTACTATTGTATGATGACTGACAGAAGTGTACGAACACTATACGGATGAATTGGAATGATCAAAGATAAGGATATGAAGAAGGATGTGTGTTTACCTTATTCCCAAAGTCGCTTGGCTTAATATTTCATATTGGTGATCTTACAATTTTTTAGTGAAGACTGGTTTCTAGACTATGACAGTGATGCTTGATAGAGCAAGTCTCTATGTTTTGGGTATATCTTACAGGAAAAAATGATTCAGAGTATGCAAGCTTAAGAGATGACAGAGGACACATTGAGGAATGTTTGTTGTTGATCGATATTCGTGAGATTGTTGGTGATGTCAGCGATGGCGTGTATTCTGGAGGAGACCTATTTGGGGGCCGACTTCAGAGATGTAGCATTTATTATGAATTGTGAGCATGGATTGTGAATCTTGAAGTATATATGATGTATTGTAATTGATGTTTACTTGTTTTATGTACCTTGTGTATCTTGGCAAGGGGTTAAATAATTATTTGTATATTGGGAAAGCTTAATTGGCCAACCTAATCAATTATTGTAATAGGGTATATATGAGAGATCTTTTCTTTTGAAAAGATATGGTAGAATGTGATAGTGGAATGATGAGAAGGTAATTGAAAGACAAAGGAGTGTGGAAGCTGCGAAGCTTGACTGGCTGCTAGATGTAGAGCATAATTTGTGATTGTAATACTTCATTGGAACTGACCAAGCAAAGATAGTTGCTATCAGACAGTTCATTGGATTGTATATTTATGATATACACTTGTTCGGATTGTTAATCCTTGAGGGTGGCTTTAAACTTCTTTGGACAGTGAACCCACTGTTACTCTTGACTCCTAACAGGGTCTGTTCTTTAACAGGGACTATGTATTGTAATATTGTAACAAGCTCCTAACAGGGCTAAATCTTTTAGTAGGAATACTATACTCTTAGTACATCATTTGTGGGTGTTAATTCTCACTGGGGTTTTACCTTTAATAGGGTTTCCTCGACAATAAAGGATTGTTTTATTGTGTTATCATTTGCGTTGTGGGTTTGGTTTATAAAGTTTAAAGTTTAATAATTTGTATCACAATTGATTCACCCCCCCCCCCCTCTGATTTGTGCTTGTGGACTGTTATTCCTAACAATTGGTATCAGAGCTATTGGTCCTTAGAGAGAAAGCTTAACAGCTTGAGGTGATCTTGAAGATGTCTTACTACAGGAAGGATAGTCTGAAATTTGATACTGAAAACTTTGACAATTGGAAGAACAAGATGAGAACACATTTTCTATGTTTGGGAATTGACTACTGGATGATCACGAAAAGAAAGGAAAAGATAGCGAATGAGGATGAATTTGATAAATTTACTGAAGATGATAAGAAGTTATTTTCATGTAATACGGTTGCAAGGGAATCATTGATCAGCGCACTTTCTGAAGGTGAATTCACAGAATTAAAAGACTTGGTGTAATGCCCCGCTAGGGAACCCAGGAGAACTAACCTAAACATGACACTAAGTTAACAGGATAAAAAATAAAATAAAAATGTTTACAAACAGTAATGATAACAATGTGGAAGCAATACAATGAAGTACATGACATACACATAAGTAATACTGAACAAAGATAACAATTCTCGAGGGTTCCTAGATGTAGAATTACTTAAGAAAAATAATCTACGAAATACAACTATAAAGAAATAACATAAAATATATATCAACTAAATCCAATATAAACATCTCATATAATAAGACCACATATACAATTGATATCCAAGTATACATACATGAATCAGCATCCACCGCACAATTCGCAGGGTATGCACTAATACATAACAATAAAATACATCCTCTGAAAGGATGGTGACAAATATACACATACGGTTGCAAATATACAACTCATGAAACTGAACAAGTCTCCAGAAGAATAAGAAGACAGAACTGCAACAAGGATCATCCAATCATGAAAACGACCGTCTGATCTCAATGGTAATAAGAATCTCTACCACCCGACCATGTGGAACCAAAGGTCCACTCCCACCATGTTGAGGAGATAATATTAGGCCCACTCACATGGGTATACAATAAGAAGGTAACATCAAAGGTATACAAGACATCATACATAAATGCATATCAAGCTCCTAGAAGCTTTCTAAATCACAATAAGGAAATCTACACAATACCAGAGGTAACTGAGACTCGTAGGATAACCTAAGTTGTATATAAGGAAGTGTCATCACATAAGTCTACCCTTGAGTAACCCTAGTAATCCTTCCTGGACCCTGGCCTCCAAGTGACTCTATGTGGCTCAGTAATCCTTTCGTGAAGACAAGGATCCTAACTCTCATCCTAGCATATAATAACACTCAAGGCATGGGTAGAGACTCGAACATCTTATTAGTTCATTTTAAAACCTCTTTAATGTTTCATATTTTCACTTATTAAGTAACTTGCCAATGAGTTACCCTAGTAGCCACTTAGGGCCCAGGCCCTCATTGCAAGTCACTTCCCTTCTATACACTCAGTTAACCTACCTAGGCTCATAACAAGATCATGAAAGTAAAACATAAATCTCTAACTGCTTCTTGCCCATATAGGAACACACTAGATCTCAATTAACTATAACAACTGAAAATACTCTCACAAGATCACAACAGATAGTCTAGACAAACCAGGTTGGGTACAAGGAATCGAGACCAAAACCTTCATCATAAGAAACATGCATTGAAAATCACACAAGACACCTTGAAGAATTATATCCCAAAACCTTTGGTTTTACATCCTAAAAATCAAGTTAACACCCCAATAGATACCCCAAAACAATAGAGTTGTAAAATATAAAAGAATACACAATTCATCTCAGTAATCACTCAAAAATACATCATGGCATGAATAACACATTTCAGAAAGAACTAATCAAAAACTAGTGATAAACAAATTTATAATAACTTTATACAAATTCGTTTATCTATTAAAATTACTAACAAACTATAATTAATTTTTCAAAGAAAATGCAAATAAAACTCCTATAGATTAATTTATAAAATCTCACACATATAAATTAATCCATTAAATAATTACTAACATTCTAATATAATTACAACAAGTATGAAAACATAATTGTAACATTTATTAACAGACATTAATATTCAAAATATCAATCCTTTTAATAATTAAATAAAACTACATGTAAAAAGAAAAACATTAAAATAAATAATCTAATAAAATTAATATCACTTTATACATATATGTTAACTAACATTTAATATATATAAAAAGATAAATTAAACAACATCCAACTCTTTATAAATATTAATTAAAACACATTTAATTAATAAAAACTGAAAACCTAAATTTAAATTTTTAATTAAACAAAACTATTAACTAAAAGTTAACAAATTACAAATTCTGCTTGAGTCATTCCTGATGATGTGTCATTCTCATTTGGTGTGAAATGTATCTTGCACGCTTCACTGCTGCCCGCATTGACTAACTCCCACTGTTTCTGCCCGCTTCCCGCCTGGGGAAGATTTTGAAATGCCTCCCGCGGCTGCCACTTCTTGCCTGGCAGATCCATCTTGCCCTCCTACTGATGTGGGTTATGTGCGGCCTGGGTTGTTGTCGGTGCCCTCTGCTGCGATTTCCTATGCAGACATGGCAGCTTTTGAAGCAAGGATTAATGGCGCCTTGTCTTTTGGGAGTGGGGTTTTCCATTCTCCTTCTGTGAATCCTGTTCCGGTAAGGGCTCCTCTTGTAGTAAATTTGGATTCTGATACAGTTGATGATATTTCTAATAAGGTAGAGGATTTCTCTTCTACTGCTACTATCTTTAGATTTAAGGGTTTTTGGCTTTCAGTATCGAGCTTGCATGCTTGGATAACCATTCAGTGGGAACCCTATTTATCAGATAATGTTCAAATTTACCCTTTGGCTAAGGGTTTTTTTATTGCTAAGTTTGAAAATACTGAAGATAGGAATACTATCTTGTGTGATAGCTATTTTTCTTGGGAGGAGCGTTTTCCCCTGATGGCCAAACCCTGGCATATGGATTTTGATCCTCTTACTGAGACCTTTAATAAAATACCCTTATGGGTGAGGCTTCCGAATCTTCCCATCCATCTTTGGCTGGATTTTGTTTTGGAATCGGTGGGGGAGGCTATTGGGGTTTTCTAGATGGTTGATCTGGTTACCTCTGACATTTTTCATTCGACGTATGCTCGCATCCTAGTGGAGGTTGACGTCTCTAAGGTTCTCCCTGAGACAATTACTCTGGCATCCCCTTTGGTCTCTTGGGTCCAGAATCTTGATTATGAGGGTATCCCATTCAGAAGTAGGAAATGCCATATGACTAGTCATCTGGTTGCTCGTTGTTTGTCTGATAAGGTTAAATCAAAGAAATCGCCTTCGTGGTGGTTGGGGTTTCTGACCACCATTACATAGTTTGTAAATCTAAGGAGGGAGGTTTGGCTGGTAGCTCCTCTCTGGAGGTTCATGATAAGGATGGTATTAATGATGATGTTTCAGGGGATGCCTTAACTCAGCCTGGTGTCCTTTCGGGTGTTGCTGCTGCTCCTGGCCAGATTGTTGATGTTGTCTCTGGTTCAGCTATCCTTCATGTTGGTGCTACTGGTACTGTTGCTTCTGTTGTCCCTGTTTCTCCAGGGGGGATTTGGGGACTGGTGGAGGTGTTGTCCCTATCCCATCTATGGATGTTGGGGTGGCCAGCCCTGTCTCTCATGTTTCAGTTGTTAATTCTTTGGCTTGGCAGAATAATGTTGTGAAGGTGGAGGATGGATGGACAACAGTTAAAGGAAAGAAATTTAAGTCCTCTACACCTTTTGACATGAATTTACGATCACAAAAGGCTGGGTCAAAATGTAAATCTTGATAGCCCTTTGTTGGTATGCTGGTCCAGTCTTTGTTCCACTTTGTGGAGACTCTTGATTGTCTCCTTTGACTTGTGTGGTGGTGCCTCACAGTTTTAGTTTGTTCTTGCAATGTGCTATCTTTCGTTGGCTTTTTTGTAAAAGGTTTCGGGTCCTTTCAAAACCTGTTTTTACTTGATCAGAATAAATTACAAATTTTAATAAATCAAATAAAATATTTATACTTTAAAAAAAATAAAAAAAAACCTTTTAAATAAACTATGAGTGGGGAGTGGTCCCCAAGGGATCCCAGCCCCACAGCTCCCCCGCAGGCCCCCCTTCCCTCTCTTTTACGGAGATCTCCCCTTGGGGAGTGTCGCAGGCCGCAGGGCTTGTGGGCCCTACGGTCCCCATGAGCTATGGGATAAGTGTGGGGGTGTGGTGTCCCCCGCCACCCACCTCCCCTTCAATCCTTTTTTCATTTTATTTTTTAAACTCTTTTTTTAAAATATGCAATTAATAAAGCCCCTCTTTTTTTATATATTTTTTTATTTTTCTTTTATATTTTTTTTAATAATCTATTTCTTAATTTTCTGGAAAAATACCAAACTGTATTTTTTTCCAACAAGGTCATTTATTTTTTTTAATTTATTTTTTTCCTTTATTCACTAATAACATTTTTTCTTTTCCAATAGTAAATTAATAGAACTAAATTTTTCTTTCATAAAAGAGACATTTTCTCTCAACCACTAGCTCAAAAGGAAGCAAATGAGGATTTATTCAAAACATGTAATTTGATGCAATCAAGGGAAAATTATAAATTTAATATTAATTTATTTATTTCCTTAAAAGAGTTTTCTAAGCATGCAAATTAACTCTATTGTTCTGTTTCCATACAGATTTGGATCTGGGGTTTGGGCAAGAACCTGGTAAGGGCAAAATTTATTTTCAAGGTAAGGGATTTCACATATTTGAGGGTTTCAAGCCAATTTTTTTATCAACAATCACAAATTTCTCTCAAAGAAGTCATTTTCATAGATTTGAAACCCTAAGGCCAAAATTAAAAACTAAATCATTCCAATTGAAACCCCTGATGACCATATACAACCAAAGCTTTTTAAAATGAAACCCTTATGCCCAAAACACAGATCTGACATGCATTCAAGAAGGAAAATCCACAGAATTGATCCAATAACATTTTCTTCCAATTTTAATCAATAAAATCACAAAATAACAAACAAGGAATATTCAAACAAAGGATCCTAGCTTTTCAGATGCATAGAAGACAGGGATCTGAAAGCTAGAATTAACAAGATCAAGATCCTACCTTAATAACTGATGAGAAGAAAAAAAAATCCAAATCCAAGCAATGAAGAATCCAAAAATGCTCATAAGCTCTCCACAAATCTTCAATCAAATGATTTCTCCTTCTCCCTGATTGAACAACCTCCAAAATTGTTTTCAATCCAAGGATATAGAAAACCAGGCAATTAGGTTTTCAAAAAGTGAAACCCTAAAAGGAATATTAACTATCTAATTAATAATTAAAAGAAATTACTTATTTTCAATTTTCACTTAAAGTATGCATATCTCAACTTTATAATATAAAAACAAAGTCATAATCGAAAATGCATGAGAATATTTCAATTTAAATAAATCAATTAACCATGCAACTTAAAGCAATACTTAATAATTCAACTTTGTGCAATTAATTACAATTATTGGATTTAATATTTATTAAATCTCAATTATTTAAATCAAGACTTAATAATTAAATTAATTAATTAAATATAGGCATTTAATTAATATTTAATTATTATATAGCCATATATTTAATATATCAATGTTTTAACCTTATTAAAGGTGCAATTATTAACATTAATATCTAACATGAGTATTCATTAAATAAATCAAGCCAAAATCATCATTAATCCAACTAAAAACCATCTAAACATAGAACCAACTGAAACAGACACCCAAACACACACAGAAAGGCTCACGAATCAACGTCACTTGACGGATTCAGACAAGGTAGTAAGTCAGATTCTTGTCCATTTCTACGACAAAACAAGGGTTTAAGGTAGGGATTTAGGCATGTATATTATATCCTCTATCTTACCATTGAGATATTGTGATAGGGCGCGCTCACTCCTACCAATTTAGGGAAGACGTATCTCGGTACCTGCAAACCTATCATCACAAGGACGAACATATGCATACATATAACATAACAAACAATGGTTGAGACCAATTTATCGTGTGGATCTCGCCGAAGCAAGTAACTACGACTCTGTCTCATACCATACCAAACACGTCAAACAGAAAAGTAAAACATACAAATGATCCATGTACATACAAATATATGGTCAGTATTGTTACAAAACTATAATCAAAATGACATCATAACATATACATAACCAACATGAAATAATCATAAATCATATGCAAATAGATGATATAATACAACTAAACAATGGATCAATAGCATAATAAAAAATAATACATGAATATCCTTAAAATCAACTGAAATAACTAACACATACATATAAAGGTCTAAAAGAGTTCAAAAACTGAAATAGAAACGCAGACTAAGGAGTGGGTATTACACTTGGATTCTGCACATGAGATTTGGACAAGCTTATAAGCACTATATGTAGGAGATAAGTTTACAAATCAAGTGAAGCTACAAAACTGGAAGACAAAGATGGAATCATTGAAAATGAAAGATGGTGAACATTAGGGCATATGCACAGAGAATTACTGAAGTGGTTATTGGCATCAGAAACTCTAGAGGTACTTACAGTAAGGAAGAAGTGATTGTGAAGATACTCAGATCTTTGACAGCTGCGTACAAAACTAAAGCACAAGCTATAGAGGAGATTATACCTTTGACTCTGAACTTCAATAGAGATATGTTGATTGGAAAGCTAACTACTTTTGAGGCCACAGAACTGGGAGATTCTTTACCTAAAGTTTAGTCAGCATTCAAGGCGATTGTACATAGAAACAAAAAGACCTTATTTGGAATTGCGAGCACCAGCAATAGTGACTTGAGAGAAGCACTTGGAGACTATGTTGATGAATGGGAAAAAATACATGAGGAAGAAAGAAAGCTATATGAAGTGGTAGCCCTGATCGCTAGAAGACAAAAGAGAGGTAAGGGTAAATTTGAAGGTAAATTACCTTTGAAATGTTTTTCATGCAACAAGATTGGTCATTTTGCATCTCGATGTCCTACAAGGGTTCCAAAACATAAACCTAAGTTTTACAAATCAAAGTATTCAAAAGACAAGGAATGATATTATGTTAGTGAAGGCGTATTTGATGATGATGTTTATTATGATGAAATTGGATTTATTGTTATTAAGGATGATGAACCTATACATGAAGAGAAAGCCTTAGTATCTCGTGTTGAAAAGAAATTTGAATGGGTTATAGATAATGGTTGTTCACATCATATGACTGGAGATAAAAACAAGTTTGTTAGTCTGAAAAGATATGATGGTAGTGTTGTTAGATTTGGTGACAATACTCCTAAGCTTATCATTGGAGTTGGATCTTTTTCTCTGGATTGCAAGACAAATACTGACAATGTGCTACTTTTCGATGGACTTAAGCATAATATTTTGAGTGTTGGAAAGCTAGTGGATAGAGGTTATCAATTAAAATTCATTGATAATAAATGTTCTATCATAAGTAAATCGGGAGACTTGATCGCATCGGGTACTAAATCTAGAGGTAATATATTTGAATTAAATACATCTGAGGCTTCTTATTTTATCGCGAAGATTGATGACAGTTGGTTATGGCATAGAAGATTTTATCATGTTAACTTTGATAATATTGTGAAGGCAAGTATGACTAATGCAGTAAGAGATCTACCTAAGATTGTGAAACCATCTAACACTATGTGTAGAGAGTGTGTTATGGGGAAGCAGACTAGAAATAGTTTTTAAAAGTAAATCTTATTCAGCAAAATGGAAGTTGAATCTGGTACATATAGATCTGTGTGGTCCTACAAGAACAAGAGCTTATTATGGTGAACGGTACTTTATAATTTTTGTTGATGACTTTTCTAGAATGATGTGGGCTACATATCTGAGAGAGAAATTTGAGGCATTTGACAAATTTAAGTTATTCAAATAAAAAGTTGAGAATGAATCTGGTTTGAAGATAAAATGTTTGAGATCAGATAGAGGTGGTGAGTTTACAATCAGAATTATTTAATACCTACTGTGAAGAGCATGGAATATTCAAACAGACGTCTGCATCTAAGACACCACAACAGAATGGGATAGGAGAGGGAAGAAAAATAGAACAATATTAGACTTTGCTGGAACTATGTTGCTAGAAGGAAATGTATCACATGTTCATTGGAGACAGGTTGTTGGTACTATTGTGTACACCTTGAATAGAATTCAGATTAGAGAAGGTACAAGTAAGACTCCTTATGAATTATGGTTTGATCATACTCCTATAAAATATTTCAAAATATTTGGAAGTAAATGCTATATCAAACGAGATCATGAGATAGGGAAGTTTGATGCTAGAAGTGATGAAGGTATCTTCCTTGGCTATTCTAATAAGAGCAAAGCCTATAAATATTTCAATCTGAGATTGAGGAATTTGATTGAAAGCGCTAATGTGAGAATAGATGAAAAGTTTCAGATTCAAGAAAGAATGTATGACTGTGGACAAATTGCAGAGATAAAAAAGGTCCTTTCTTAACCTGAAGAACCTTTGATGGTTAATGATGAGATTGAAGATGAATCAATTGATCTTACTAAGACTCTTAAGACTCTAAGGTGTGTTAAGAAGAACCATCCTTAAGAGCAAATCATTGGCAATGCAAGTAAAGGAATGATGACTAGATCTAAAGTAAGAGATGAAATTTGTTTAATTTCTCAAGTTGAACCGAAAACTATTGATGAAGCATGTAGAGATGAATCTTGGACTAAATCTATGCAAGAAGAAATTGAACAAATAAATAAAAACAATACTTGGGAATTGGTTCCAAGACCTAAAAACAAAAATGTGATAGGAACTAAATGGGTTTTCAGAAAAAAAAAAAAAAAAAAAGGATGAGGAAGAAACAGTGGTAAGAAATAAAGCTAGATTGGTTTGTAAAGGCTACTTGCAACAAGAAGGCATAGACTTTAAAGAAACATTTTCTCATGTTGCTAGGCTAGAAGTTGTGAGATTATTTCTTTCTTATGCTGCACATAAAGATTTTAAAGTATATCAGATGGATGTGAAATCAGCATTCTTGAATGGAGATTTGGAAGAAGTATACATAGAGCAACCTGACAGATTTCCTTTGACAGAAGATGAAGACATGGTCTGTAACTTGAAGAAAGCATTGTATGGAATGAAACAAGCACCAAGAGCATGGTATGAAAGACTAGACAAGTATCTACTTCATCTTGGTTTTAGAAAAGGTAATACAGACAGTAATTTATATTTAAGAACTGGTGAAGATGGAATCTTAATCATAGAAGTTTTTGTTGATGATATCATTTTTGGAGGCAATGATAAAATGAGTAAGAAGTTCTCTAAAGAAATGGAAAATGAATTTGAAATGTCAATGATTGGTGAAATGAAATTTTTTCTTGGTTTTCAAACTAATCAAAGTAAGAACGGTATTTTTATATCTCAGACCAAGAATCTTAAGGAAATATTGAACAAGTTTGGAATGGAAGATTTTAAACCTGTTGGAACACCCATGGTGACTGGATACAAACTGATTAGTAATGAAGAGACTCAAAGTGTTTTGCAGACAAAGTATATATTGATGATTGGTGGTCTACAATATCTAACTCAGACCAAACCAAATATTTCCAATGCAGTTGGAATTATGGAAAGATATCAAGCAGATCCTAAAGAGACACACCTTTTTGCTGTGAAAACAATATTTAGATACTTGAAAGGAACAATAGAATATGGACTATGATATGAAAAATCAGATGATTTTATTTTACAAGCTTACACTGATGCTAATTGGGAAAGTAATGTGGATGAAAGAAAGAGTACAAGTGGTGGAGCATTTTTCCTTGGGAAAAGGTTGGTTTCTTGGTTAAGAAAGAAGCTAGACTGCATTGCTCAGTCTACTGTTGAATCAAAGTAGGTTTCTGTTGCTATAAATTGTACACAAGTTGTTTGGATGAAACAAATATTGAAGGACAATGGAATAATTTTTGAAGAGCCAGTGGTTATCCATTGTGATAACACTAGCACAGTGAATATGTCAAAGAATAATGTAATGCATTCAAAGACTAAACATATTTCTATTAATTATCATTTCTTGAGGGACAAGGTTACAGAGAAAGAGATTAGACTGGAGTATGTTAGCACAAAGGAACATATATCATATATATTTACAAAACCTTTTGCCAAAAGATGCTTTTGAATATCTCAGAAGCATGCTTGGGGTGAGAGCCCCTCCTAGTGGTAATTAATTGATACAAGTATGCATCAATCCAGTGGCTTTTAGAGCTATATCATTTTCTGGACTTGATGTATGGATCTACTCCTCAGGGGGAGTGATCGCAGGAATACTATAGAGCACATTTGGGTGATTTTGCACATGGTTGTTAGACATGAAGGTTTGAAAAAGCTACACCTTACAGAAGATTACAAAAGAGTTATGGTACCCTTTTCCATTGTCGTCAAAGGGAGATATATTCTATGTAAAAATCCCTATTGTTTAAGGAATATTTGTGTTGAGGATATTGAGAAGATTGTATTGAAAGAGAGTACATTTTGGGTTGATATATTTTCTCATATGTTGCCATCAATGCCAAAGGGGAAATTGTTGGATGATATCAGGTTTGGGTACTACTGATGTTGTTGATATTCATGTTTTGTTACTAATGTCAACATATGTTTCTGTGGAAGTGAACAGACTGGTTATTACTATTGTATGATGACTGACAGAAGTGTACAGACACTGTAGGGATGAATCAGAATGATCAAAGATAAGGATAATAAGAAGGATGTGTGTTGACCTTATTCCCAAGGTAGCTTGGCTTAATATTGCATATTGATGATGTTACAGATGTTTTATTGAAGACCGGTTTCTGGACTGTAACAGTGATGCTTGACAGAGAAGGTCTCTATGTTTTGGGTATATCTTACAGGAGAAGATGATTCAGAGTATGCAAGCTTAAGGGATGACAGAGGACACATTGAGGAATGTTCATTGATTGATAGTCATGATATTGTTGGTGACGTTAGCTATGGCGTATATTCTGGAGGAGACCTATTTGGGGGCCGACTTCAGAGATGTAGCATGGATTGCAAATCTTGGAGTATATCTGATGTATTATAATTGATGTTTACTTGTTTTAGAAATCTTATGTATCTTAGCAAGGGGTTAAATAATTATTTTTATATTGGGAAAGCTTAATTGGCCGACCTAATCAATTATTATAATAGGGTATATATGGGAGATCTTTTCTTTTGAAAAGATATGGTAGAATGTGATAGTGGAATGATGAGAAGGTAATTGAAAGATAGAGAAGTGTGGAAGCTGGGAAGCTTGACTGGTTGTTGGATATAGAACAGAATTTATGATTATAATACTTCATTGGAATTGACCAAGCAAAGACAGTTGCTATTAGACAGTTCAGTGGATTGTATATTTCTGATATACACTTGTTTGGATTGTTAATCCTTGAGGGTGGATTTAACCTTCTTTGGGCAGTGTACATGGGCAGTGAGCTCACTATTACTCTTGACTCCTAACAGGATATGTCTTTTAATAGGGACTATGTACTGTAATGTTGTAATAAGCTCCTAACAGGACTAAATCTTTTAACAGGGATACTATACTCTTAGTACATCATTTATGGATGCTAATCCCCACTAGGCTTTTACCTTTAACAGGGTTTCCTCGACAACAAAGGATTGTGTTATTGTGTTGGCATTTACTATGTTATCATTTGCATTGTTGATTTGGTTTATAAAGTTTAAAGTTTAATAATTTGTATCACAACTAATTCACCTCCCCCCTCCCACCCTCTCAGTTGTGCTTGTGAACTATTATTTCTAACAGTTCCTTAATTATTTTATTTATAAATCTCCTTCTTTTGTCCTTCATTCCTAACCTTTGATCTTAAGGTTAATCAAAAACTTAATCTCAATCTTCCCATAAACCATTTTTTATTTTCTTCCCCTTGTCGGTTGCATCATGATTTTCCTTACGACCGATAGTGGTCAGCTTTCGATAATTGACCTCTATATTCTGATAAATTCTTCCTTCTTTTTTATAGTAATTTTGATAGTAAATACTTATTTGTTTCACATCAATGAAAAAACTTAACATAATGCCAATAATTTCTAACAATGAATACAATTACTTTCCTATTGAAAAATCGTGTTTGGTTGTTTTCTTCTATACACAAAAGTTAAATCACTACATGCTTAATCATAAGATACAATTTATTGCAAAGATCAATCCACTATATGTTGTCTAAAGATGCTCTTAATGGATGCACTGATAAATTGGTTATGATTCTCAATGAATTTGACATTTTCTATATGGACCAAAAAGCTATTAAGGGAAAAGTGATTGCAGATCATCTAGTTGAAGCTCATGTTCAAGGGGATCATCCTGTCATTACAAATTTTCCAGATGAATCCATTTTGACTGTCACCCCGAGCATCCAATGGAAACTTTATTTTGATGGATCTTTTACATAGAAAGGATCTGGTCCCCCGCAAATCCACCCCAATCCCCCATAATCTACACACCTCTCAAGTCACTAGTGGATGTGAAATTGAATCAGGAAATGCATCTTGTATCCGGCCAAACTGCCTCAACACCCGTGATGGCATATATCGTGCTATCATATATGGTGTCCTCTATATGATCCAGGAGTCAGTCTGTGTGAATCTGAGGTAAATAAATCCTCCCACCTATCCTCTATGTAGTCTTGTTGATGCGAGACCTGGTTCCCCTATGCCTCGCACCTTACATATAGAGTTCATTAAAACCTCTACATCTCATCTAAAGTCCTCCCCCGATGGCTGATAGAATCTATTGACCCATATCGAATAGGAAGTCTATACGTAACAGCATATGGCTCATATGCCTACCGAGTCTCATGCAGTCTGATGGTGCATACCACATAGATATGCTCCCATGTCCAAACTAACAACAAACACCCATGCTCCCAAGATCCTACCTCTCCGATAGGCACACATATGTAAGTCATAATACAACTTCCCCAGGATAGTGTGTCCACAACAGTACCTTTCCCCTCATCCTCTAACATGGCATTGATTACTCGCACCCACCCCAAAAAAAATCTATGCCATACATGGTCTGACATCAACCATCCATGGATCAGTCCTGCTAAGTATAAGGTCACTCGTCGCAACCATGTTCATGCTACCAACGCCGCCCTCCATGGTAACCACTATCTCACAGTGGGTATTTGATCGTACACCCGCCCAAAAGATGCCTCTGCATATTGATACGGGCCCTCCTGCAAAGTTTTAAAGGGATCTACATGAAAAATGAAAATGCATGAGGATTGAAATTAAAAATGCAAAGTGGGGGGAAATAATGCAATGTATACAAAGGGTGTAAAGGGACTATGATATGGGGATGTTGTAGACGCCTAAAATTGTCTCTTAACATTATAGTTATTTAATTTTATATTTGTTATATGCTTCCACCTATTTAATTAAATTAGAGTCATCTTCTATAGTATTTAAATTTAATCTAAATATCTCCTCCCTAAGTGTATTAAATTTTATTTAATATCTTTCCTCCATTAAATTCCCCTTTTAAATAGATTATTAATTTATTTATTCCCTTCACATTCAAATATTCTATTAAGCTATGACTAGTCTATATTTAATTTAGATTAATCCTAAATCTAGACCTAAATCCTACCCTACCCCACATCACTCTCAATAAATAGACCTATCCACTAATTAACTAAGGTTAATTAGGCTAATTTTTGGATTCCCGCACCTATTAGTCCTAATTGTTTTCTCGCACATGTGTGAGCAAATTTCTAAAGTCACCTTTTCAAAGATTTCTAAAAATTCCTAAAAAAGGTTTCTTACAACCTTGATGACACCTTCTTACACTTGCCAAAAATATCTTATTTAACAAAGTCTACGATATCTATGACAATATCTCTTACATGTGTATTTGAAGTGCACATTGACCCATCACATCTCAAGTTGCTCACACATGTGTGAGAAAACTTGGACTCTTGCATGGCTTATGTGTCCTTCATGTGGCACCTATGTGGATTCCACATGAGATCCACCTCACCCAAGTCCTCCCAAAATCCTATAAATAGGAGTCTTTCCAAGAGTAAATCATCTTTCATTTATGCATTGTTATCATGCTAGTTTCATTCTAGGATCTTTAAATATTTTAGCATTTTATTACAATCTTAATTAAATCTATAAATCACATGCTAGGTAAATGGAAATGAATCTTAGTTTCATTTGATCTTGCATATCATTCTAGATTAGTTTTGCAATTTTCATCTTCACCATTTGGTGAAGGCTTGAGACAAGTTCCTTATACTTGTTCTTGAGCTCTTCATCACCTCAATAGTTTGAATTATAGGATTTACTCCATAGAAAGAAAGAAATCAAGTGGGACTTATATCTTGTGTTGGGAGAACACACTCACATTCCTCTCTAAGATCAAATAAACAAGTCTTGGGTGCACTTGTTTGGCTCATCGAAGTTTATGTTGGAATCTTTGTGTAGTTGCAAGTTTATGAACATGTTAGATTAGAATGAAATGATTTATTTTCCTAACGTTTGCTTGTGTGAGCTTGTTCCACATAGGTAGTTTTTCATCATACACAGATGGAAAATGAAGACTACTACACATGACACAAGGCTCCAAGGTGAATATTTTGAGATTCCATATGTTCACAAAGGTTTAAGACAAGGTTTTTGTGACAAATTCAATGTTTAGGAATGATCATGAAAATATTTTGGTTGGTTTGAATGTTTTCTTTAGTTATCTTGAAATGGTTGAGCACTCTCTCCAAACACAGTAGATAGAATGTATATTGTAAAAAAAGTAAACAATCACTCCACAACCTAGAATGGAAAGGAAAGTATTCACTGAATTCCCACTTGAAAAAGTTTAGCCGCACTTACTCAGAGAGGATATCCTAGAATCTTGGTAGCACAAGCTCCTCTTTATATTGCACTCACTTCTCAGGCATACCAAGCTTTGAATCCCAAGGTTCATCACTTCCCAAGGGACCCTTATCTCTATTAAGAGCGACAAAAGTGTGAGATGTCTTCAAGGTTTCCCCCTACGTCAATGGATAGAAATGTTTTATTTGGCCACTACGACAAAGGTATTTAATCAGGGCATCCATTCTGAAGACAACTTGTGAATCATACTAGGCAACATGGTAGCGCAAGAGATATTGAGACCTATAGTCACATGAATACCAGGCACAAGAGATCTTAGGCCTCCAAGACTTTAATCTCAAGGAGGTATTTGATATAGTGGGTTGGAAGAGTTTGGCTTTGCCTTGTTCCCCTTTGAGTTGTTTCCTCTCACCAACTATGTTAAATCACTCGGGAGGTAGGTCCTCTAAAAGAATGAATGAATCCATTATCACCAAAGATCTGTGAAGGCGAGGGGAGAGGATACATTAATGAAACCTTAGGACAAAAATCTAAAAGCACTTCAAACACATAAGAAAAAAATTTCTTTTGTTGCACCAAATTGAAGTATTTGCTAACTACTAAAAAAAAGACATGAAAAGTTTGGAAGACACACAAGGTCTTCGTCAAACATCCTGTATGAAAATAGTTATGTTGTCAGTGGGCCAGCATCCCTCATGAAATTTGTGACATGGTTTAACAGCCTCATATGGATTCTATAAGTCTAGTGGTTATATTGGGCATTAAAAGGTTGATTTTTTGGTGCAACGGCAACCACTGTTAGAGTAATCTTTAGTAATTACTCCTTAGTGCTTAAGTTTCTCTTAGGCAGTTTAGTTAGACTTAGGAAAGTTTCCTTTTCTGAGTTAGTTGCCCTTTTAGGGTTTCGACATCCTTTATAA